>JAPSGF010000039.1:2350731-2583792 GCA_035772895.1 Perdix hodgsoniae
AAAGAGAAAGAGAAAGAGAAAGAGAAAGAGAAAGAGAAAGAGAAAGAAAGAAAAGGAAAAGGAAAAGGAAAAGGAAAAGGAAAAGGAAAAGGAAAAGGAAAACTTAGCTCTTACATACAGGAGGGAAAAAGGGGATGTGCACATTCACCACATGGGACATCAACTGCACTCTGTCTTCTCCTGGTACCTAATCTCATCCTCAGCCCTCTGAGCCATACCCAATCAGTCTCCTGCTCTCCCCAGTGGAACTTGCTCATAAGTTTTTATGGAAAAATTGCCTATTATTTCTAGCTATTGTTGATATAATGTCTTCTATGCCAGATCCTGATCTGGCATTTGCATGAGTGTTGCCAGGAGGTTTCATTGTCATTGAGAGAACACTGATATAGACAGATAAAATCTTAGGCCAACATTGTATCAACTATTTTTAGCTCTACATATGTAGGAAAAGCACAGAGAAATTGGTGCTGTCACTTCTGTGACATTCATGCATGGTCACCTGTCTAACAACTTTATTTTTACCTACCACATGAAATCATGATTAAATCATTTTCCTCTCTTTTTTTTCTGTTACTTAGAGCAGAGATCTTTGCTGCAACAGATGCAGGAACAGAGGAGGAAAGAGAAAAAAAAGAAAAGAGTATATGCAAAGGATATAGCCAAAGGATATATGGACGTGGTTTTATACAGCACTTGTTCTTGTCATCCCTGGCTGCCCTGGTCTTGTTCCCTAACCCAGCAGTAACTGGATCTAGATCTGCACCCAATATCCACTTTCATGGAGGTTATATATCATTGCTCTGCTAGGTACTTCAGCAAAATAGAAGGTCCTTGAATGTAAATCATACTCTTAAAGGCATTGTCATGCTGTGTAAAAGTTCTCACATGTAAGTTAGAATCGGGTATAACAGTTTTCAAATCAGTAGTGTATAAATGGCAGTCATATAAGGTGAAAATTCCTTTCATGGATTTTTATTTTCTAGATCCAAAATGGTGAGGGGCATATGCTTCTTTAATGCTTAATAGCTTACAGAAAGATGTGTTTAGAGTGACTCAAGGAAGTTTCTTGCAGATAATACTTCAGGCTACCTCTCTTCGCATGCTCATACTATTGTTTTATTAATGTGAGGTCAACACCATGGCAAGGCTCTTTGCTGTAGGCACAAATTCTCCTCAGAATGAAAGTGCTTCCCTTCCCCAGAAAGATAAGTCAGACTGCTCTGACATACCAGGCAGCTCAGGAGACACATGATCCCTCACCTGTGTAGCCTTGTCCATGAACTCAGGACTCACTCTCCATCATCAGCAAGAGAACCTCACTTCACAGAGTCACAGAATCACAGAATGGCCAGGGGGTTGGAAGGGACCTCAAGGATCATGGATCTCCAACCCCCCTGCCACATGCAGGGCCACCAACCTCCCCATTTAATGCTAGACCAGTTAATATTAGACCAGGCTGCCCACTTACTAGGGGTTAGCTAGAATAGTGGCCAAGTACAAGCTGCCTCTTCCTCCTGGTTAGGATTAAAACCATCTCCCCAGCAGTGTTTCCACAGCATCATTCCCATTGATGTGCTGTCAGCAGCAGAGTGCTGCTGCCCCTGTGGCATTTCCAGGCAGGTTTGCTTCTATGTTGAAGTGCTTACAATGGCTTCTCAGTCATTTCAGGTAATCCTGGGAAGCATTTAAGTAGTCTCCCAAGCAACTCATTGGGCACCTCCCTTGAATCCCAATATGCATAATTTCTAGAGATCACAAGCTGTTTCAGAGACTAGGGCTAGTCTTTATGCACTGTGGCCTTCTGTCTCAGCTGATTTAGGAGGCCAGATGCAGATAAGCCCACAAACATATGGCTTAACTACACTTAGTCCTTGTGGTAATTTGGGTGCTTCTACACTGCACTGCTGTATAGAAACACTAACATTTAGACTCTTACAAAGAGCATATTCTTCATCTCTCAAGTTAGAAGCTATGGACTCTTGTGGTTTAACTTCCTGTGGCACACTGATAAATCTAAGCTCAGTGATGTGCCAAAGCCTCCCCTCTACTCCTGCCTGGCTTTCCTCCCTCTCAGTTCTGTAGCCTTCTATTTGGAAAAAAATAAATAAATAAATAAATCTGTAATTGTATTGTAAGGGAAAAACAGAGGGGTTCAATAGCGTTAGACTGGTTTTATAATAATTTGTGAGTGTCCCTTCTTCATCAAAAAGTACCCCACTGAAAAGCATTTTTGAAAGTAAACAGCCTTTCTGGGCCAACACAAGTAGAGATTTCTACCCAGAGGAACAAACAGCAGCTATCCTTTTCTCTTTCAGACCTCCATAGTTTCATTGCTTGCATTAGGAATATCCTAATATATATATACATTTTTTTTATTCTTTCAATTTTATATTTGAAATATGTATGTACTTCAAAAAGATTCATGAGATTATTGACTTTTTCTTTGTCTCCTAGAATGGATCCCCAGGTTACATAGTGTAATCATAGTCTTTGTGTGGCTGACTCCCACTGAGGAGTGTATTATTTTTATCAAGGATGACATGTATCCAATAGAATTAGCTTGTTAATTTATGATTTTATTTGAGCAAGTATTTTCTTGATTGATATTCATTGGTACTCACTGGCATCTGGTGAGACTTGCTCAGGTAGTAAGCAATTTTTTTAATTACACTTGCCATGAAAACATTTTCATTTGGCTGCTTTCCCAGCCACAGAAAGGGAATTATATATATGCAGGCACATGCAAAGTTTCAGGTTTGCCCTGGGGAAAACAAAATTGTCCTGCTGTCACTGGCATTTTTTTTAAATCCTATGCTGTTTTCCACCTAAATAACTGCTGTGAGTTCAGGGCAGTACACCTAATTCAAAACCAAACATTGTTTTGTCTACTAATACATCCACTCACTTATTTCCTTACAGAATAAGGTTAGCTGGTTCCCACTGATCCTACTTATTTTATTTTGCTGATCCTTCCATCTATTAGCTACTGAATATTCTGCTTGGCATTTTGATTTCCTGACACTGAATCATGAAAGAAAAAAGGAAGCAGGATTAAAGGAGGATAAGACAGATTTTCATATGCGCTGGTATTGTCAAAGAGAGCAGCAACACCCTTACCCTGCTGCTGGGTGGCTTTCATGCCTGCTGGCTCACAGGGTTCAGGAGAGCTAAATTTAGAGAGAAATCAAAAGATGTTCAGCACAGTGAAGCTCTTTTTTCATGAATGCTGTTACTAAATTTCCTTCCTTTGGGACTGGAATTCGAAGTAAAGTCATGCAAACATAAATTGTAGGAGCTGCTGAAGAAGACACAACGGAAAACAGAAAATCAGTGGCAGTCTTGCCCTGGAGTCCTTGAGCTTTTCTCTTTCCCTTCTTCTGATTCACTCCTCTGGCCTGACAGCTGCAGTCAGATGTTTGCAGCTGGCCAAAAGGGCAGGCAGGATGAGCACTGGTGAAACCCCCTGCACAGGTCCAGGCCTACTATAACCATGTAATTCTACACATAGTACATGCCATTGGCACAAATCTCACTCTGACTTACTTATTCAATTACATCCTCCTCTCATCCCTGTGAAACTATAAAGTGCAATTGATTATGTAGCCTGAGAGCAAGAAACTGAAGCCACATTCTCAGAAGAGGAATGCTGAAGAACTACACAATTCACTTTCTAAGATTATATAAAATAAAGGGCATCATTACTGTCAGACTAAGCCCCACTGCAATGTTTGATATGTTTCCTAGTGATACTGTGGTATTTATATTCCAAACAATGGAGCAGTCTGAAGGCAGGAATTACAGAGTGCAAGAAAACACTATCTAGACCTCCTCAGCACTTTAAAAATACATGCTGCAGTATGACAAATGGGTATCTTCAGCCCTGGGCCATCATGAAGCAAAGTCCTTCTCTTCCTCTGTGTAACAGCTCTCAGCGAAGCCCTGTCTGTGGAATACCTTACTTCACAGGTAAAGGACATTGCTGAAGGAAACTATGGACCTTGAACAATGCTCAGTGTTTAGCTTCTTATTTGAAAACAATTTAATGTCTTTGACATTTGCCTGCATTTCTAATCGGGACAGGAGTAAAGGTATCTGGACAAGAAAGGATGTTCAGTATTCAAGCCACATGTTCATACAAGAAAGGAGGTGATTGAAAAAAATGTTTCCCTGGGAATTACTGGTCATGAGGCAAAATGATGAGCACAACAGAATGTTTGGTACAGTCAACCTTGGCAAAGAGTACCCTTGCCAAGTTGTATGGGTTAGCAGATAGCTAATAAAAAATGCAAAACAGTGACCTACATGATTTTGATATGAAATGTTACTCATTATCCTACAGCTGTAGTTTAGCATTCCTCTGTAATTTATTAGCATACCCAGCGAAGATATGACTCACACCCACAAAAGTCTGGATTCCCAACTCTCTTCAAGCTCCTACCTAAGCATTCTTCACCCTCTCATTTATATATAGCAGGATGTTTTTTATATACTGTTATTTAGTATTTGAGATCTTCAACATGACAAGTAGGGAAGATGTTAGCCTGTTAGACAAGCAAAAAAGGTTGCCATTCCCTTCATGATACAACTTATTTTTAAATATGGTGAAACTATTCACTGATGTGAATCCTCCATTTACATAAACACAATACATGATGAAAGGGATGAGAGAAGGAGTCAAATAAAAATGTTGGTAACAAAGGCCAGTTTTGAAGTAATTTATGATTTAGCTTGCTCATCCTATGCCTTGTTTTTGAAGTAGATGCAGTCTGTGTGCTCAGGCAGGCATCTGCCTCAGGCTTTTGTCGACATGGATGTTCAGCTCTGTCACTTCCATCAAAAGACTTTCTCATTAGTTTCTTGATCCCCCATTGGCTTAGACTGTGACGATGATGCAGGCATCTCCTTAGAGGTTTTAGAAGTTTAGAAGTTTACTTTTTATCCAAAGAGCATTTGTTTATTAGAAGAAGTGCTTAGCATTTTTGGAATATGGCACGGTAACTCAACAGATACAACTCCATTACTAAGGCCTATTTTCTATACCATTTTCTTTTGCCCTCTGTGTATGTATCTTAATTTTTCCTTTCTGTCTGCAAATGTATACATACCCATATGCATAGACTCACTGCTATTTACCATCCACTTTGAAACTTAGCTGTATCAAAGCCTAAAGAACTTTTTAATAGTATGGCTTATCCACATCATTAGATCCCGATCATCCAGATCCAGTGCATTAGAGCACTTTGTGGACTGTTCTGAGCTCTCTACATAAAAGCATTTCATGAGCGTGTCATAAGCACTACTTTTGCTAATCAAAATGAAGATTTTACAAATTACATTTGAGCTAAATATATCACTGGAAGGCATTTGTAAGTTATGTAGCTTCACAATTAATAAACTTCTGGTGCAATGTGGCAACAATTTGCAGCTGATCACAATGCTGAAAAAAACCAAATTTCTGCAAGACTAGAAATTTTAATCTCCTTTTGGGAATATTGTTATACTTTTTCAGTATGCTAATCTGACTCACAAAAAGTTAGTCTTGCCAAAGGCTTCTAACAAGCTTCTTTAGTCATTTAGAAATATGCCTTGTTAGTTCTGCTTCGGTCATGCAAAAACAAACTATATTGCTTCATTTATTTTTTTTCTGATGTCCTCTATTTTTAGGATACTCTCCTCCAGAGAGCATGTTCTGTTCTTTTCATTTCTCTTTTCCTGTCTCTGTGTGACTGACTGTTTTTCCCTTTTCCCAATCCTATTTATTATTTACTATTGTGAATATATATATTCCCCACACAGAACCCAAATTACTTCTGATGTGGGAAGAGCAGGGAAGAGAGAAAAGCAGAGATCTGCCTTATTGTGTCTTATCACTTCTATTTCAATTTCTACTCAAAAAATGGTGCCAGAAAAATCCCAAGGCAGATGAGTCTATGGAAAAAAAAAAAAAAAAAAAAAACATTTGCCAGTCAGCCTGCACAATACTTGTTAGATGTCAAGATGGAAAATTCATCATCTGAGGATCTGAGTGAAGTCCTCCAGCAATGACCCAAAACTGAAGGAAGGGTGATCCTTCTCCTCCTTTGAAATTCACTACTGAGATCGTTAAAGTGCTTACTATATATTTTTTAATTTCCTTCTCTCTCATCTTCTGATTCTCTAGCTTTCATGCTTGCCCTGTTCTCTGACCTCTGCTTTTGTCCTCTAATCATTATCCTGAAATCAATCTTCTTGAACTCTTTTATTCCTCAGTGCCTACAGAAACCAATTCTCTTTTCCCCCGTTGCCTGCTGAATGTTACTTTCCCACACAGCATTGGAGATTCAGACAGTGAAACTTAAGCTCCTCTGAGGGCTTCAAACAGCAGGTGCTTACCACAGTAAATGTGGCTCTCCTCCAGGGGTGAACAACAGTATGAGTATGACTTCCAAAACCAGGGCAGGCTGAATCAGCTGAGGGAACCATTTTGTCACTGCAGTCAGTAGCTTGCAATTCGCTGTGTAACAGAGTTGTAGATACAAAACCCACTGGGTGTCTTTGTTGGAGCATGGGCAGGTTAGCAACCAGAGCTACTCAGCCTGCTGATGGAAAGATTTCTTAATGGCTCTGTGGGAAACGTGGCTGGCCTCCCTTCAGCAGTTCTTACGCCAATCCTGCCCCCAGAACGTACAGTGAAGGTGACAGCCTTTTACAAAACCAGTAAGAAAGCCGGAGATTAGATGCCTGGACTTAAAAATGGAACATTTGATATTAAGCACAAAAAGCATATAGCCCACTGGGGAAAGCATGCCTATCTGTCACAGTTAGCAGAGTTCCTGCTATTGCTATATTTGAAGGTTACATTTGAAGTTGTTATTTCCTGTATACTCTAGCTGGATGTACATTATTACAGGGATTACTTCTACGTGGCAACTTGCAACAAAAACAAGCAGAAGCCTCAGCTTGTGAACATGCCACTGAGTCTCTTACCTAGCGTTACAAGGACAAGTGTTTTTAATTTTACAGTGGCTATCTAGCATAACAGGGATTATAAATGCTTTTTGAATCAAAGTACTGCTACAAAACAAGTACTTTGTTTCTGATCCGTGTCGGCTCTTCTTGATCAAATTACACACTGCTTAGTAGGTATAATATTTTAATATAACAGTGAATGTTTCTCTTGGGTTGCAGGACTATACACTGGTTTGTGGTGCCATCATTGTATATATTAAGGTGTACATTAATTCTAACTGAAAATATACCAGATAATAGTTTAGCTCCCTGTCTTTTTGTTCTTAATAACCGTCCCAAAGTAACAAACACATAGGGCTTTAGATATCATTGATATTTAAACCAAGAAAGAATCAGTTACAATATGCAGATGGAAACAAGTTGTACATCACAAATACACATGTACTGCAACATTTTTATTCATTAAAATGAAGAACGAGTGTACTGGCCCTTCTTGTTTATGTACTAGTGCTCAGCAAACCTTTGAACATTGTCTGTAGCAAGTCTGGGGAGACACAGAGAAGCTAAATTTTTCATGGGTATCAGTCCTCAATCAGCTTCTACTACAGCTGAAAAAGAGAAAGTATGCCTAATAGTGCTGAGTTACACCGTGCTCAGCTCAGCTGTGGTACAGACTAGAGCAGACACTCAGCTGCAGGACTGGGACCAATCAGTCTCCAGTAGGTCTCCATGTGTAGATATCTCTCCAAAATCCAGAAAGAAGCGGCATGTGTTTTAGGACAACTGAAAATGAAGCTGCATGTATTTTAGGAGGGTACTCTGAGAGCTATAAGGGCAGCTGGGGCAGGATCAGGATTTTAAATCATGCTTTTCAGCACTAGCTTTGTCATAGATTTTCTGTCTTGGTTTAGGCAATCAAGCTGACCTTCCTGGCTCACTATCTGTGCTGTCTTTTTTTCCAGACAATAATGAGAATTTGTTCTTCTATAGCACTTGAGAAACTAAAAGTGCCCCATGCTGCCCATGGTCTGAATTGCTGGTTATATCCAGACCCTTTTTTAATGCTTCAAGGACCCTTTATACAGCTAGTAATGTAGAGGTCCTTTATCTAAGTAACAGTTGGTCCCTACATATCTGGGACACCCTGTTGTATCTCTGACACCTGTTGTTAGATCACTGTTATTATCAGGGATTCAGCTTTCTTCCAGCACAGGTCTCCCTCAGCTTCTCAGTGCAGGTGTGGCCCAATTACCAAAAGTGTTCTCTTCCCACAGACTTCTTTTCTGTAAGAAATACAGTAGCATAATCCATCTTCAAAGTCTAAGCTTATTAAATGAAAATGGCTCAAGCAACCAATCAGGGGCTTGAAAACGTTCAGTCAGAGTGTCCATTTCCACCTCCTACTGTAAAAGCAGCATCGTTTTTCTCCTAGTGACTAGATCTGCTACCATGGTTACAGCTTCACACAGAGTAGGGTCACCTTTCCTTTCAAGAAAAATCAATGAAAGATTTCATTTTCACTAGCTTCATTATTCCACACACCAGTCACTTTTTACACCAGTTTTGCTGCATTAGCATTAAATTCTCAGAAACGAAGAAGTAAACGTGATGTCACCAGTGAGACTGATGAGAGAAGCAGCTGTCAGGTTGATAAATAGATTCAAGTGCTGACTTATTAAAGTGCTCGGCACATTAATGAAACCTTCAAGCGACATTTCCTCTTCTCCTTTTCCATTGCTCTTGTAAGCTTGCATTGACCACCATTTAGTATTTCTAAGAGGAGGAGCTTTTTGGGTAATTAAATAGGAAGTTTTTACACTAAGAGAAACCTTTTGAATCTGTCACTGAAGTGTACCTCTCATGTCCTTGACAGCTATGTGCCTCCTGACACACTTAATTACAGAGGACAAATGCATAAGTTCAGAACCTCTTTTTTAACGTCTTTTTACCAACACTTATTTTCCTGACATGTCAAGATCACCCACAAAAAGGAAGGCTGCAAAATCAGCTTTAGTATAACTTGTCTCTAGTTAGGGGAAAGGACAGGAAGAAGTATGGAGGTGATGGAGGACCCATGTTTTAAAATCAATTGCAGATTTTATTAAATGGAGGAGGGTACTGGGGACTTCCAAAGTACTGAGAAAATACTAGCTTTGTTTCAGCTCAGAATTCATTAATGAAGAAGGATCTTTTCACTACAAGTGTAAGGTGGGTTTAAGTTACCCCAGCCACACAAAATCATAGAATCATAGAACATCCTGAGTTGGAAAGGTCTCAACAATCACTAAGTCCAACTCCTAATTCCACACAGGACTAGCCAAAATTCAAACCATATTTCTGAGGGCACTGTCTACACTTTCCTTAAACTCTGGCACTTGGGGCCATGACCACTGTCCTGGGCAGCCTGTTCCATGCCTATCACCCTCTGGTGCAGAACCTGTCCCTAACCCCCACTGCCTCTCCCCCACACAAATGAGAAATTCACGCAGTCGGTGGGTGCCCAGCCCTCCATTGTCAAGATCTCTCCATCAGGGGAGTCAACAGCTCTTCCCAATTCCCAAGTTCCTATGCCTAAGTCGTACATGAAAAGATTGAAGAGAACTTGCCCTAAAACGTAGCCCTGCAGAACCTTACTGGTGACTGGCTACCAGCCTGATGTAACCCCATTTACTAAAACTTCGAGCACAGCCCATCACCCACATTATGTTTTTGTCTAGCTGTATGCTAGACATTTTGTTCAGGAGGTTACTGTGAGAAACAGTATTGAAAGTTTTGCTGAAATCCAGTTTCTTGTGCTGTGGCCAGCTGATACATCTGTCTCAAGGATGGCAAAACACAACTACCTCCTTCTCCATCTCCCTGGTGCTCCCTAACTTGCCAGTCTTTTCCTGAAGCTCTATCACCAGAATGAGCAGTGGCAGAACTGCCTGAGAGTTGAAATGTCTGTGGTCCTGGTGCCTATTTTACCTCACTGAAGTCCTGGAGAGCCATGGAGGGCACCTGCTGCCAATGCATAACATAAGATGATAAATATTGAAGGGGCAGAGGGAAAACAGGGAGAAGAAAGGGAAAAGGAGGAAGTGGAGGAGAAAGGGAGGGAATCCACAACACACCTATGTGCTGCTGGCCCACCTCCTGATCACCCAGCAATGGCAATAGAGGAAAAGTGATTCCCCACATCTTTTCTCTAGCTCTGGATCCTATTTCTGTCCTTTCCATTACTACCTTCTCATGACATGAGTAAATAAGTCTGCTTACAGCCCTTCATGCTTAGGATGTGAAAGTTTGGTTTTATCCATGCTGCTGAGCAGCACTGAGTTAGCTCAGTGAGGAAAATTCACTCTGTGGGATACTTCAATTCGTGACACCTGTGATGCAACTGACAGCAAAATGCTACCTGTGAAGGCTTTATAACAGCCCTCCACTGACAGATGACAGCCTATTGGTCTTGGTTTAGCTGCCACAGCTTGATAGAAAAGAGTTGGGGGAATACCATTCTATCTCAGATGTAAGATATTAAAAATTGAAAAAGGCACAGTTTCTCAATATGGTAGCACTGAGTCAAGCAGTACTTTCTGCCTGCAGAACACTTTCACAGTTGGAAGTGAAGAAAACAGTTAAGCTTCCAGCTGTTTTGTCACTGAAACTGAAGGGTGCATCTCCTACAACAAAATGATGGCATCCTCATTAGTTTTTTGTAGCCTAAGATAACCCTACCAGAGCATAGTATATAGCAACTCCACACTGACTTTGGGAAGAACACATCATTTCCTCAGACTTGAAGAATCAGACTTATCGACTGATCTTAACAGCAGACACTTTTAAACAGAGGGTTCAGCAATGATGTGACTTTTTAAGAATGACATCAGGTATAAGCCTGCCCCAATTTTTACCTCTGCAAAGTCAGCCCCTGTATTCCACTTGGAAGAATATATTCCCATATATAACAGGCTGAACTCCCAGCATGAGTTCAGAAGGCAAATCTAGCTTTGAAGATGTTTCATTACAGCTTTTGCGAGTAGCAAGATTGCGGAACGTTATTTAAGTTTCCTATCTGAAAATACTCCTCACTCATTATATCTTCCTTTTCAGCTTGAACCTTCCACACTTTGTCTCTGCCCAAGGTGTCTACAGTTTCAGAATAATGCCTTCCCTGACATCTTGCAGCTGGAGAAAGAAATACACTGCTTCTAGTTCAAAAGAGAAAGTGTTGACATAAACATAAATACAGACAGGAATTGAGGCTGGAATGAGCTGGTGGGATGCCATAACAGCACTGCACACAGAAACTAAACATGCTTCTTTCTTAAGTGCTACAAACAGCAAATGCCAGGGAAGTATTGCCATTGCAATTCACAAGTCACAGGCTTTGTAGTGAATTTGCAAGGCCTGATGACCAAGGATTGTCAGCTTGCCCTCTGTGGACTTGTGGACTGCACCTTTGCTTTCATTTGGTTTGGCTGTAACACAGATTTTCCCAATAACCACACTGTGATGAATGTGCCTTACTATTGCTTTTCTTCACAACCAGTTTGCTTTTCTTTTGGCAATATCCAAATTTTTTACACAGGCAATAGTAACAAGTAAAAAATAATGTTTTATGTAGAATGAGATATTTACAACTAACATAATGATGTAGCATAAAGAAATGCAGGTCTACTCTGACAGGAGGGACCTTAAATAGGGGCCATATCAGCTGCAGTGCAGAGGAGTGCAGGCATGGAATGAGAAGAAGCAGGCCATAGCACAGGAGACCCTACAGCTATGAACAGTTCACCAGTAGTCACAAACAGGGAACAGGAAAGGGCAGCTGGGGCAGCTTAACGTTAATGCAAAATACTACCAACAGAGGTCAAAGTTTGCTGTTACAGATGGCTTAAAGGAGTTTAATCTTAGTGTAATTGTTTCATTTGTACAGCCCCATGTATTCCACAATGTTGTCTCCTACTGAGTCTCACTGTTGCATCTAAAGCCCTAAAATGCATGTGTTTCTTTGTGCTGTATTTTTTCTGCCCTTGAATACCAGTGTTCCTTTGTGATATCCAAGTATCCTTATGTACTAACGTGAAATTCATACTAATAGCTTCTCAGTGCTCATGCAAACCAAAAGGAGTAGGAGAAATGAAGCTCTGAATCAATGGCTTGATATATAACAAGGCCTTGATTTACTTCCCAATTACCACTAACAGAAAATGGCAGTTGCCAGGAATGAAAAGCCCATGGACCTTGATGGCGTATTCACAATGCTGTTTATAGACAATTACTACGTAAGAGCTGACCTTGAGGAGTGCTGCTGGGTTTGCAGCTTAGCTTCTCCTCTAATGCTTCCTGTAAACAATAGCAGCTGTCAACACCAATGCAAAGAGACTGAGGAGAAATGGTATAGCCTCACTTAAAAATAAAAAAGCCACAGATAATGAAGGCAATTTCATCTGTTAAATGATTGTGTTTAACTCTGAAGAGCAGTGCCTACATCAATCTCCTACTGAATTTAACCTCTTCTGTAGTGAGCAAGCACAGCTTCTATCAGCTAACTGACCTCTGAGATATACTGTCCTCTAACTCAGCAAAATCAGCTGTAACGGCTATTTGTTATTCAGACCATGTTAAATAGAGATTCTTATTTATTTTTTGTATGGATTTTAGTGATTTTTGGTGACATCTCTGGAAAATCAGCTGTTAAAATACAGCTTCTGTATAACACCAACAGAACAGCTACACTTATAAGCAGCTATCCTGTTTTCAGAAAGATTGTCTGGGGGAGAAAACAGCTACCTCTAAGTCCATCAGATTCCTGGCAGCTTTTACGAACTTTCTCTGTTCTCATCTCCTGTCCAGATTTGTGTCATAGATCTTCCTCCCCATGTTCAGGGCACTGCCTTTGTTGCTGCATCCCTTTTGCCATGCCCTATCTAGTGGGTCTGATGTTTGATAATTCAGTGTTAATCAGTGTCTTTGTCGAAGCCAAAACTCTTTTTACAGTTATAAGCAGATTTTGCTCTCTTATCTTCTCTATGTGTTGCTTCATCCAGGTGCTTGCTACACGTTATTTCAAGTGACACCCATTTTCCTGTTAACTACTTGCTTATCCAGCTTGCAAGGGCCCAGACACAGCTTCTGGCATTGCCAAAAAGGCACTCCATCATGAAGTTCATCCGTGAACACAAAATGTTTTACTAGTCAAGGTCAATCCTTGCCTATCTGAACAGTCTCCACAGTAATCAGTCTTGCCCATTTGGAGCTATTATTCCACGTGCTAAAATTTCCTCCAGATAGATTTCTTACAGAGTAAACAGTAAGAGCATTAACACTTTTTTTTTCTATATAAGACACTATGGTTTGTAATGGGAGCTGTCAAATGCTTCAGATTAATATTGCCTAGAACAAGCACACTATATAAACAAAGCAAAGTGTTCAGACCCAAACAGCTTGATTTGTTAAGCTGCAAATAATTTTCTAAATGTTACTACTGTTAGAGGTGCAGTATAATACTGATATCCAGATGTGAGAGTGACTGTAGGGAAGTCTGACAGATGATGAAGCTGAACTAAGACCCCAAGATGGGAAGGCACTCAACCTCTCTGCTCTTTTTTCACAAAATTAAGGGAAAATCTGTCTCCAAGACAAACAAAGCTAGCTTTTATCCATTCAGCATTCTGAAGGTTTAAACTTAGGATGACTTAGTTTGTGCTACTCTATGGAAAAAAGCCACCATGTCTACCAGTGTTCCCCATACTTTAGTCATTAGCTGATAAAAAGATACGTCAAGCATTGCTATTACTGCTAGCAACAGTATTTGAAAGAGATTCTTACATAATCTCAGTGGTCATACTGAGCCATGGAATAACACCTACTAAATCATTACTCCTTGTGATGTTCATGTTTGCTAGCATAGCAGGAGTGGAAACATACTTTAAGATATTTAATCTCTATTATTGTCATAACATTTTTGTTAATTCTAGAAACAGTCATTGAAAAGCAATGACCTGGGAAATTTATACTTAGCATTTTGTGACCTTTACTTCAGCAGCTTTTTAAATTGAAGATTAAAAAAATAATTAGACACTGGAATTAAATGTAACTTTCAAATGTTCTTGAATCCCAAAATAGCTGCTAAGGAGAGCAGTGTTGAAAGTTGAGACTGTAAGTTATTTAATGAAAGACGATTACTTCATAAAAATCACCCCCCTGTGGCTTCCTGAGCAGGACCTGCTTTCTTCTCCTTCCTTGCTTGCAGCAGTAAATGTATCTTCTTTCCCAGCAAAAAAAAAGTAGTTCAAATCTCTGTTGGAAGTGCTGTCTATTCAGGAGTAGGACAGTCCAAAGACCACCGAACTACAGGAAAGCATTCCTCTTGCTACCACACCTTCCTGTGTGACATTTCAGTAGCTTGGATACTTGGATAAGATCCAGTACTGTACCACTATAGAGGAATGTGAGAATAATTTGGGGTGCTTAGGCAATACAGTAATGGAGGAGTCACATAGAAATGCCTGCTACTCCAGGACTCAGGTAGATTCTATTAAAGCTTTATATTGAGATTCTTTTTGACTTACATCTCTTGCAGTTTGTTTCCTCAGAATGCAAAATATACAGAAATCCCACCACCTTAATTTGGCAGCATTTTGCATCTCCTTTCCACTGGCCAGCAATGAAATTATATAAACAAGTAGAAAACTATTTTAGATTCAGATTACTGCTACAAGTTTGAAGGAATAAAAACTATTGGACTTGAAAGATTATCAGAAAAAGTAAACATGTTGACAGTGCTCCACTATTTATGGAGAGATAAAAACTGTCTTTTTCAAGTTAGTGTTCTGCTCCTAAGGAAAGTTGTTTAAAAATTAGAACATGTTTTTTCTCTCTTTTGCTAAGTCTACAGTATGTAGGTTGCCCTGAAAGTAATGTCTCCTATTTGCTTCCATGGAAACAACAACAAATACAAAGAGTACAATAATACTATTTGACAGAACAAATTCTCAGCTACAAAACATGATTTTTCAATGTAACCACCACCATTAGCTATGCATTTTCACCAGCGATGAAGAGCCTGCACACAGTTTTTAAAATTCTGCATATCTGAGGCAACCCACTGTTTCACAGCTGCTATGACAGCATCATTACTAGGAAAACGTTGCCCACACAGTCTATCTTTCATTGGTTCAAACAGATGCAAGTCAGAAGGTGACAAAATTGTACTATTCTGTTAGTGTAGGACAGTCCAGAAAAGATTGGCATTGCATTCCACAGTCTTCAAACAGGTACGGGGCCTGGCATTACCATGTTGCAAGAGAGAGGTTGTCTTCTTCTCTGGCCTGACTTTGGAATTTTGAGCCATCAGCTTCGTCTGTGTTGCAACATGGTTCTCAGAGTTGATTGTTTCTCTGGATTCCAGGAAATCTAGAAGGATCCCCTCTTTCCTATCCCAAAAGACAATGCACTTCCCTTTACTTGCTGAGGGCTGCATCTTGAACTCTGAAGGGAAATTCACACGTTGCTATCCCATGGACTGCCACTTTAACTCAAGCTCAGAGTGATGACACCACATCTCATCACTGGTAATGAGTGAATCCAGGAAACTGTCACCTTCAGACTTGTATTGGTTCAATAGGCGCTAACAAATTTGCATATGGTGTTCTTTCTGTTCCTGTGTAAGCATTCATGGGACCCACTTTCTGATATTCTGACATTGCTACCATTGTTTCCAATGCATTGAAACCAGTATTCTGCTCCATACACTGTTCCCTGGTCATAATCCAATGATTTGCATGAATTAGCTGATCAAGACACACTCCATCTCATGGTGGAGCACCTGTGTATGGCAGACCAGAACATGGTTTATCTTGCACATTGCTGTCATTGCTGCTGAAACACATTATCCACCACTTACATGTGCTCACATTCCTTGTTTGGCCTCCAGAAATGTTCAGTAAGCAGTGATGAATGTTAGTGGGTGTATTTTTTTCTGCATGGAGGAATTCAATTCCATGCCTTTGCTTCATACGCCCTTCCAAGTCAGATGCCACTTTGTCAGGCTGCCTCTCTACTGCCATCTGTCGCACAGCAACAAAATGTAAGGGAATATAGGTGCAAAGGTTCAACCTCTCCTGACATATCACCAACATCTGCCTCTGACATCATAGACCAACATAACAAAACAGGAGACATTACTTTCAGAGCAGCCCGCGTAGCACTATCTCTGGTTCAAGTCCATAGTACTTTAGCAGCTGCTCAGTTCGAATTGACTAAAACCCTTACAGACTGGAATGAAAAACATTTTCTTTATAGAAAAGACTGAAAGATTTTAGTTTGTCTGATTCTTAAGTAGTACTAACAAAAATATTTCAATGGAATGCTTTTCAGTCAGAAAAAAATGATTCCAATAAAATCACGCTGTTCAGTGCAATTGTGATTTTCAGTGTCAAAGTCATAAAAAGTTAGCAATAATCATGATGCACAAAGTCCAGACAACTGCCTTCCTTGGACTGCCAGCTGCATGACATAACTGTAAAGAACTGGGTCAGATCATGCATCTGGATAAGCTGTTATTACATCTGTCAGTATAGATGCTAGGTGATTAGCGGCCATGGAATTAAGCTGTCCAGGTAAAGTTTATAGTATCCTATTGAAGAAAGAAGGAAAGAGACGAGAGACAAAGTAGGGAAGGAAATAGGAATCCTCATGTTTAAGTGAGAGAATCGCTGGGATCAAGAGCAGAGCAGTGGAAGATTCAAGTCCAAATTCAGACACCTGTATTTGGATGTATAAAATGTAATTACTTTAGTATGAACTAAGTGTATAGAGTCATAGAATCATCAAGGTTGGAAAAGACCTCCAGAATCATCTAGTCCAACTGTCCACCTACCACCATTATTTTCCCACTTAATCGTGTTGTAGATATTTCTCCATACTTGTGCAGCTATGTAGGTGTCTCCTGGCAACTGGAATTCACCACAATATTCAACACATCCAGGGCTGACTGATACATTTGATAATAGGACCAGTGGCAGATCTGCACCCCCCTATGATAGCCAGTGCCTATCGTGTGGAGAGGGTGACTGTTTTACCTGATAAAAGCCATGAGCTCATATTTCAGTTGCTTCAAAGAAAACTCAAAAACCATTACCACAAACAGCAGGACAGCTTTTCTAGGCTCTTTAGTCTCTGCTCATGTTTTACAACAGAGATTATCTTTGCAACAGTGAAATCAAGAGAATGTTCTGTTGACATTATCATGGATGTAATTTTAGAGAGCATTAGGCTTTTTTAAGGACTACATTGTAGAGAAAAAAGAGGCAATACTTCTGTTTGGCATTTTCTAAATACTAAATGCTGAAGAAACACAGTCCATAAGCAATCATACAAATACTAACAAATATATACTGAAAAAAACCAAACAATCAACAAAGATCACAAAACAAGTCAAACTCCAGCAATAAAAATGTCATAGTTTTGCTTGGCTTGATAACCCAATGGCTCCCTCTGCAGGGTGATGCCTTATTCAGATAAGTACAGTCTGGCTGTGTAATCACTGCACATCTCAAGCTGTTTCCAAAGAAAATTACAATATTCTTAGGAATAATTTATTCCTTCTATTCATATATAAGCGCGTACTAATTGTAAAGTAAGCATATGGATACACTAAAGTACTTGCCAATCTGACTTTACATCATCGTCTTAAGATTTTCTGTAGATCTCAGTTCAGTCCCATTTCTCCACAGCCAAGTTGATGCTATCTTCACATACCTCCTTGCAATAAGGTGGAGTTCTCAGAAAGTATGCTGTATTTCCCTTTTTATGCACCAAAATCCACATATTTGAGGCTTTCTGTTAGAAAAGAATGAAATTTTAATGAAAGAGTGTTATGACTATTTGAAAAATAGAAAAATGTGGAGGCCTTCACTCTGCAAAAGTAATGCCTTACTAGTCTAAAAATTCAATTTTAAAGAATAAATGAGTACATAAAGAAAGGGAGATGTTTTTACCAACTTTTCCTATATTTGACAATTCAGAACATAATTCTTTTTGTGTTTCATTATCTTTCCGAGAAAGACATCATCATTTATATGTCTCTTTTTAATGTCTCAAGGACCAGTTATTAGGAGATAGTATTTGAAAGGTAAAGCTTGGGACATACTGTTCTGGGGAAACATTCTGTCCACTTCAGGCAGCAATGTGTCTATTTCTAATCACTGATCTCTCATTTCACCTTGGAAATTGGCAACTCATGTTCTCCCAAATTTAAAAGCTGAGTGTCTTCTTCAACAGTACTCTGATCTGGAAGCACAGAATGTAGCTAGAGGAAATGCAAAGTAAATATGATTATTATTCTATCACACATTATTCCAACAATAGAAACCAATAAGCTGTTTCAATACAGCTACTGAAGCAAATGTCCCCCACTGTTAGGCCATTTCATTGTAATTCTCTGGAAACCAGATATGCTATTAACTTTAATAGAAGTACCTTCAGGGCAGGAAAAGAAGATGGCTATATCTAAGTTTTTATTTAAAATTTTAAATACATCTAGTATTCAGGAGGTGAACAATTTTGTGTAACCATAAATAGCGACATTAACTGAACTACTGTTTTATTTAGCATCTTTAGGTCTAGTTCTAGTGTTCATTAAAAAAATAAAAAGTCTTCCTACACCTACATCTTCCTTTCTCCTGATCTACCATCATCTCATTTTAAAATTTTCAGGCAACTGAGCATACATATTTCCACGATTTGTAAAGTTTTGTTGTTTTCTGAGTGGTTCAAAGAAAACACTTCATTTACAACTACCTCTACAAATGAGTGATTCATGATAGAAGCTGACATATGAAATGGAAGTTTAGATTGATGTTATGTGTCATGTATGTAAATGCCTTACTACCTACTCAAATGATCATATAAGCTTAGTGATGAAAGAAGGTTCAAAAGTGGACAAATGTCTCTTCTATATTTTATCCTCAAGGAAGATAATTAGAATCCACATTCAATAGCACATAAATCATTCTTTAAGCTTTCCTAAGACCCAGCTGGTAGACAAATGTTAGTGAATTTGTGATAAAAAAAATATTATCTAGGCAATGCATTACTTGCATATTTGATGTAAGAAATTTGGCATATTGCCTGACTTTGTGTCTCTTCTCGAATGCTTCAGCATGCCATAGTAAAAGGCAACTTCAGATGGAATTTGAACAGACACAATACAATACATCAGTCAAAGCCTAGACCATGCACTCAGTACACCACTCATACCAGCACAGAAACCAAAAAAAAGCACAGTGTATAGAGTGTCTATTGATACTAGTCAATTAGATAGACCATGAAGACAAAGATATATGCAAAAACAAAGAGTATTTTTTCATTTTTTGCCTCAGATCCACTCGTAATTGAAGCAAAATTCCATTTCATTTACATCCAGAAACTCACTAATGTAACAGAAGTCAGTCAATATAAAGGTGGCAGCAAGCATCATTTCTGTTACATACCAGGCCTATTAGATAAAATTTATTAAATCTACATTATATCCTGGCCTCAGTCTCATTCGCATATCTATAAAAATGACAGGTGAAAAAAGAATGTGCCTAACTGTCCTTTCTCATGTAAACCTCAACCCTACCTTCCTCTAGAGAAAGTTTCATCAAAGCAAAAAATAGAGTTAGACATACTTTAACACTGCTCCAGCACCACACCTACATAATCTATAGAAAGCAGCCTTCTACAAACATATGCAAAGACATTTCCTCTTCCAGATACCACAATAAAGGACCAGACTTCCTATCATTTACAAACGTGTTATTCCCATTATTTTTCCAATACAGAGCCACATGCAACAGAACCAAAATACAACAGACCTTAAATAGACCTAGTGAATCTTCTCATACACAGGAAAAGTGCATAAGGAAAATCTGTGTTTTATGAAGACAGGATCTTTCTTATTCTGTAGGTGTTGAGCCAGCCACAAGAGGGGGTAAAAGCACTGTTGAAAATTCAATGAAACACCTGGTAGAACAGCCATGTCCAGGCAGCGTTTGGATGCTGAGACTGTAGCTAATAGCCTGAATTCTAATTTGTAGTGAAAAATCAATTAAATTTCCTCTTCCAATTTAATTTGTTACAAGTAAATCTTCAATATTAATCTGTTAGAGAGAGAGAGAGAGAGAAAGAGAGAACTGTTCCAACCTCACCTTTCAAGGAGACAAAAATAGGGCTCCTTAACTGTGGTGAAACAGGCATTAATTCTCAGCACAGTTTACATTAATGCCACAGAATACCGTTTACACAAATTGCCATGCCAAGCCCTCTCTCTTCTTCCCATTTCAAGCTACTAAATACATCTTTGCTGCTGAGAAAAGCAAATTCCACATCCATCACTGCCATTCTGAGCATATCATCCAAGCCTACAAATCTGTTACTCTTCTATGTGTTTTTTCTTGAACCTTCTCCATTAAGTTATTTTCTGGTATAAACTTTTTTTAAAAAGTTTTCTGCAAAACATAATGTAAAAAATTCTATACTGCTTATTGCTTCTTTTTCCATTGCCACTTCTATTCACTGAGGTCTGAAAAGAGCAGCTAATTGTTTTCTCAGGCTTCCAGTTTGTAGTGTCCTCCAAAATAACTTCACAGATCTTTGACTCTTGAGTTTTCAAATTATTTTCTTCTAATAAATGGATGCACTCTTTTTATATTTTATAGAAGAAGCTTTCCAAAGCACATCAGCAGTGATAGGTACTGTAATTGAAATTAGTGGATGCCTGTCTCATCAAAGACAAAGGCATCATCACTTTCCAGCCTCAAGGAAAAGTACCCCCAACTAATAATACAGTTCTATGCTCCCATTCCTTCTTTGCTCCATCCTCCCATTTCTTTGAGTCTCAAAACTTCACACCAAATTCTGTTATTGAGATGAAAGCTGTTGATATAAGCTCAGAATAAATATATTCTTAAAAGCTGTGCTAAACCATCCATAAAGAACACTACACAACACTTGAATACCCATTTCACTTAGCTGTTGCTGAAGTATTTTGGCAAAAAACAACATCCTCTTCTACTGCTGTTATGAAAAGAACAGATACATGAAGAATAATGCTTGTGAATACAGATTGCCTCACAGATTTAATCACTGTGGTAAAAGATAATATCTCAGCACTATAAACCCAACTTTTTTGCATGAAGACATTTACATTCAGCATAAATCTAGCATATTCTAGGAGCTGAGAAAGGAGGAGGTCATAAAGCTGCAGCAGATCTGCATCGCGTATCCCATAGTTTCCAGTCTTCATGAAATTTAGGGCAACAGCAGAGGCCTTGTGTCGGCAGGGCCATAGACATACAGCCTTAGGTTCATGGCTGCCTCACAACACAGCATATGAAGGAGATGTAGAAACGTATCTCAACAGAGTGCTGACGCACTACTGGCTGTTGGGAGACAATTTCACTGTTTCAGGCTCCTGCATTTCAGGGGTTACAGACAACATTCTAGCTAAATCATCATGTGTACTTTTCCATTAATACAAAAAAAAAAAAAAAATCAATGAAATCTTTTTAAAAGAAATTTATCTTAGAGGTTCTTTTCCAGCTTTAATGATTCTAATTGGCTTTAAGGCCATCGTGGTGCAGCTGCTTCTCTCTGCTTGATTGGATCATGAAAATTCTTATCAACTAGCTTATTTAATACCTCCTGAAATTGTGTATCCTTCTCTTCCCTTCGCTTTTTTTTTTTTTTGTCCTTCATGCTTTCTCTTTCTTTGCATTTCTGTTGCTTTAGGAACAGCTAATGATCCAAATCTCAGCGCTGCGTTTTCCTCTTCTGTTCTCTGAAATGGGAGAGAAAGGGCTCTACATCTCTGTTGGAATAAACTGTCCAATTAGGAGTCATTCTCAGAACAGACCAAAGAAAGATTTGAAATTAAAAACGGTAAGAAATCTGTAAAATAATAGTAAAAATAATAAGTCTGGTGATGTAGCAGGGTGTGAATTTTGTGTCAGTGCTGCAGATACTCACAAAAAACAGTTGCATTTAAGATACGAATAACTGGGACCACAGCATGCTAACTGCACATAGCAGTACTTGTAAATCTAGTGACATTTTACAGGGCTGCAAGAACAAGTTACTTTAACCAGTTTACAAATTCTGCCATTTTAGGCCACCAATTTACATTAAGTAGCCAAAATAACAAATTTACAATTGTTTTTATTGATTAATTTTCCTATATTGTAATATAACTTTAATTGTCCAGGGTATTGTCACAGTAAATATCTTGTCTTACATGAATTATTAAAAATTCCAAGTACAGTGCTGTGAATTATTTAAATTTTAGCTTTGGAAATCTGAACAGTTTCTCCTTATGCTGAATTTGTATTTGTTCTACAAAATATCAATTGCAATCTTGGAATGTCATTGTTTCTTTTAGTGCCTAATGATACCTTTCAAGCTGCCTCCAACAGGTGGTGATATTAAACCAACTTTCTCTCTGTCAGAAAAAAATATTTCACTGAGAACACATTAATACAAATAAGATAAATTTAATCGCTTATTGAAGGCTCAATATACATCAAACACTAAAATATAAAACATTTTATTAAAAGGATGGAATCACTGTATGCAATGCTAGGGTACATCTTTCTCTCTTTGCAAATATAAAAGTGCATAGATATAGTGATCACTGGCTGAAAACAAAGTTGTTGGCATTGAAATGAACATGATTTTTGTAGTGGCGAACCCTTGACATCCTAAGACAATTTATCTATGAGTTTATAGCAAAACAAAAATAACATGAAAGAAATGAGTAGTTATGTTTTCTCTTAGCTTGTGATTTAATCTAGAAAACAGAGTGCACTCTAGAAGTAGTTTTAAATATAATGTAGAGCCAGTGCTGCTGTTCTAGAGGGGTGCATGTATAAGTAATTTGCCTTTTCAGAAGCAAATGCACAAACATATATTTTGAGTTGAGGTCATCAATCCCTATTCCCAGGAATACAGTGATATCCTCAATGATTGGGGCCAAAAGGTTCTGTATTTGGGGTGTGATTTTCCTTTATTTGAAGTTTTCGTCTTGACCATCAGATCAATGGCTCCTAGTCCTGGCAGTTATTCTTCACATTGCCCTTATACCTCTCAAAGATTTACCCCTAGAAGAAGCAAGCAGTTTCTTAATAGTTTCTGTCACAGTTTTCACCAAGATGGAAAAGCTGCATGTTGCAGACTCACAATGCCCATTTATTAGACTGAAGCAAATAAATCATATCAGCGTAATGGACGTGACTGAGAATCAGCTCCCATAACTCAAAATTAGTTCTCAAACTTATTCAGGCAGCCCTGTCCAGAGTAGAATCCTATTGTCAATTGGTACGATCAACATTTACAAAGGTGAGAAAAAAATTTCAGCATATTTCTGTTCTTTTTACTGAACAATAAATAGGACAATTGTTACTCACACTACAATGTAGGCAAAAGTTCCCCTACTCTTCTTTAGACATTACTTTCCCGAAGTGCCAGAGCAGGTTAGCATTAATATAGCACAAGGCTCCTCTTAAATATTTATCATAAATGGATGTGGGGTAAAGATGCTTAAAGTACACATTTAAAAAAAACAAGCAAGCAAAAATAAAACAAAACTGATTACCCTTTTTCACTGACTGTTTTTCATTGGAGCTTTGATTTGTACGACTTTATCACAACACAGCTCAAGAGTTCCTCCAGGGAGCAAGAACAGAATGGCTTGCTGAGTACATATGGACAGCCTTACAGTGGCTTTTGGTTTAACTGCTGCCCCAGTCATTGTGGATATCACTTTTTTTTTTTTTTTCTTTCCTGCAAAGCATCAAGTAAGATAAACTAAACCCAGCCAATTTCAAATATTTCTCCCTCATTCCTAAGAACTCTGTGCACTGGAAGTGCTGGCAGTTTAGGAAATTATAGGATAACTTAGGCTGAAAGAACCTTAGGAATTCTCTAGTCTAACCTGTTCCATTGCTTGGCTGTTCCCAGAGTTAAAAAGCTTTTCTTTATATCCTATCTGAATCTCATCCTTTCTGTTCATGCTCATCCCTTATCCTTCCAGCATGCATCACCCTGAACAGCCTGGTTCCATCTTCTTGAAAACTGCTTTGTCACTATTGGAAGGTTGCTATTACATTTCCCTGAAGACTTCTTTTCTCTAGGCTTCTCCAATTTGAATAGGTCCAAACTCTCCCCACAGGCCAAGTGCTCCAAACCCTGACAATTTTGGCAGTTCAGGTTTACAGGTGCCTTTCTTGTACTGGAGGTTCCAAAATTGAATGCAGTGTAGATATGAAGGTGCTGAGTTGAGGGGCATAATCATTTAACTCAATCTATCAGGCTCTGCTTTTGTCAGTGTAGCACAGAATGCCAGTTCCCTTGTTCCCAGACCACACTGCAGACCCATGCCCTGCCTGTTGCTACACAGGATCTCAGGTCCTTTTCCACAGAGCTACATCCCAGGAATCCGGGGCCTTTCCTGCTGTGCTGCACATGGCTCTTCCCCAAGCCCAGGACTCTGCACTTGTCTTTGTTGAATATAGTTAACATTTCTGTCAGCTCATTCCTTCAACCTAACCACGTTCTCCAGAATGGCAGTCCCGTCCTTGAGCATAAAGATTGCTCATGCCCAGTTAAGTGTTATCTTCAAAGCTGACAAGAATGCACTTGTCACCTCTCCAAGTCATTGGTAAAGACAGACAGGTCCCAGCACAGACCCCAGCAGGCTTCTCTCTTTACTGGCCTCCACGCAGAGTACAATCCATTAAACACTATGATATGCTTTGAGAAAGTTCAGAATAAAAACATTCATCAAGTTTGGCACCGATGTGAAGGTATCTATATTGTGACCAAAACTGAACTGCCTACAGAGCTTCTGATGCAGAATTACTTCAGTATTTCAGTTTAATTTGACTTCCTTTGGCAGACCACAGGCACTATCACTGAAACCAGTCTTCAGCCCAAACAATCACTGACGGGAGTTCATTAGATCCTAATGTCTATGTAGCTCATCCCTATAGTGGTTTTACTTGGATGACATTTACTTCTGTCCCATTGTGTTTGCTGTTATCATCTATTTGCTGAGTGTCATCGCTAGCGATAATAAAAATAATGGAGGAAGAGCTGAATGTCACTTTCTTCTTTGGCTTGTCCCCCACTTTCTGAGACATTACTATTGGTCGTATCGGTTTGACATTCCCTGCTCCTGAGGGCTCTTTCATGGTCCTCTGGAATCTCATCAGGCGAAAGCACAGGAGTTGCAAAAGGCATTGTCGAAACTGCAAGAGGAAATAAACAGCATGAAATTACAACTTCCTACGTGTTCATTATTATGTATGATCCAGTGAAGATAGTAATACAGTAACTTGCTCAGAATTACCAATTTCTCCTTATGCCCTCTTTGTTCTCAGTGGTTTCAATGCTGTAATGAACACGGGGGCTTTTTAGCAAGCACTTTTACTCTATACACCCAAGAGAACATAGAATGACATGGCTAGTAGAGGGTACTAAAACGCAATTTAATATTTTACCAGTGCTCTGCAACCAATAAAGAACAAGAGGACTCAGCCTCAGAACAAGCCAGGTATTATTCCATCTGAGTATTTAAAAAATTACAAATTTCATTGAGCAAGGGAAAAATATTCTCAGAAGCACTTCATCAGAGGACATAGAGAGAAGGAACAAAGGGCAAAGGGGAATTAAACGAAAGTGAAGTTTCCCATTTACGTAACTCAAGGGATTACAATTTTAACAAAATCATTGAATAACAATGTAAAAAAAAAACTTCAGAAGTCAGCAATGCAAAACTAAAATGTTCCCCTTGAACAGGAAAGGAAGTCTTTCAGCTAATTAGAAGCCACTTATGATACAGGTAGTCTGTTCTACATTGAGACTAAAAAATGCAAGATATTCAGTGAAAGCTCTCATCAGTAAACAAAATGACAATTCCAGAAGCAGCATTGTTCTAAATGCTCCAGATACGGTCTCACCTTCACAAAGCAAAGTATTCAAGTATGAGGGCTTATAAGATGCACCCATTCAGTAGTTCCACATCTGTGCACATCTAAATCTCAAGTATGACCACCTGGGGAAATTCTCTGTTTTTACAAGAAATATGCCAGCATCTTCCTTTTAACTCATAATAAGGCATTCCGGGAGTGCTCATGGCAAGCACTTTAAACACAATGAAAACAAACAAAAAGCACACAAAAAAAACCCAAACACCTTTTCTCTGAAAAAGTAGTAGGACATCCTTCTTAGCTACCTTCCAGTTAGCTGTCTTAAGGATTACTCTATATTATCCTACATGGCCAATGACTTTGTTTGTCCAGCAAAATACAATAAACTCTCTGGCAAGTCAGTTTGGAACAAGGTTTTTAATAGGAAATTAATCCTACTCTGATATGGGAAGGCAGTAGATCTTGTTGGGAAGGGAACTGAAAAAGACAATAAAAGGTGATCTGAAGCTATGTGAAAACACAGCAGAATGGTCATACGAAGGCCCTGAATATTTCAGAGTTAATGTGGTACTTCTGAGTAGCATCGAAACAAAGATCAGATTTAAGAAGGTCATAACAGTGAAGAATTGTTTTCTCATTCCCAAATTATCCCGGAAGATAAGCAAAAATATTATCACTTCGGTCTTAATCTGAAATTAGAGGTAAGTGAAAAGTACTTCTAGATACAACTCCAGTACAAACACTTAGCTGACTCATTCTTTTCCTGGCAATGACTTTACTGGAATTTGTATCTGGTACTGATTTGATTTGCTTCTGGGTATCAGAACCTAGAAAATCTTTATCAAATTAAACAAATCAGCCTGACATCTATGTACACTGCCAGAGCCACTGTATTAAAATCAGTCAATTGATAATACTCTTTTGGAATATGATTGTTGTCAAGGTTCTAAATAAAGTTCAACAGTTCTACAACCCCTTTCCTCCCTCTCCACCCCTGCAGTTTAGCAACCCATATCCAGCGCCAGCTCCAATATCCTCCTGTACCTACCTTTCTACTCATGAAGATGTAGATGACTGGATTATAAGCAGTACTTGATTTTGCAAAGAAAGATGGGATTATGGCTACTGTGGGAGTTACAAGGTTGCTATAGCCATATGTTACTAGAAGGGAGACGACTGCATAAGGCATCCAACAAATAAGGAAGGTAGAGATCATTAAGAAACACATTTTAGCCACTTTCTTTTCATATTTTAGAAGTTTAATCACTTGAGAAGTCTGAAAATCTTCCACACATCGAAGCTGTAAAAGGCAAAGGAAAATGTTGAAGTAAAAGCACTGAATAGTTCTTTTATATTTATAAAAACTAGCTCACTGTTTTAGGCATACATGTTTATATGCACATTTTATGAACTGCAACTCTTCTGAAAGCTTGCATCATGCTTCCCAGACTTTTACTGTGTATATTAAGTAATATAAAAACTTTAGAGAACTAACTTTCTTTAACCCATCAACATAAACAGATTTGGTTTATATTTTCTGGTCCTTTGAAAACTTAAGTGAGACTGCAATTTTTTTTCTTTCCTCTAAAGACTACTGATGACAATATGATAAATACATTTCTCTGTACTTCCCTGTCACTTAGTTTGTCACTCTGAACTAAAGCAGAATTCTAGGCAGCAGGTTCCCAATGTCATCTGAATTCATATGGTAAGATGCAGATAAATGGGACATGTATGTGAATGTTCTTTGCAAGAGCTATCAGCGTTGCTGTTACTGTTGATCACAAACTTGAATGACATCATTAGACTTATTAGCCACAGAATATGAAATACTAATACTTTCTAATACCCTGAAGATCTGGCCTGAACATGGAAAACTTGTTTAACAGGGCTTGGAATAATTTTACAGGATTATCCTTTCAAGAGCAACAAGGAGGAGAGAAAAAGTTATTTAAGGATAAAAACTGCAACTAAAGTTCCCTTCTATCTCTTTTTAAGGAAGGATCTGCCATTGATTGGTAAGCACAAACAGTTCCCTAACCTGACATTTATCTATAACTTGCTGCCCAGTAAAACTACTTAACAAATAGATTTTGGTAGTTCTAGGTTGATTTTCCTTCAACTCTACATCCTTTCTAATGGTCCTTGACGTAGCTAAACATCAAGGTCCTGAAATGTGAACAGGAAGTGAGAGTGTAAACTTAGGCTATGATCCAAATGTGATATACAATATCAGCATTTCACTGAAAATTTCCATTTAGAGAAGTATTATTTCCATCAACTTACCATTCTTACTGCATACAGAATATGGCCGTAGCAATAGGCCATGATCACAACGGGTACTACCAGACAGCCCAGGAAAAAAAGTAGCACAAAGGAGGTATCATTGGGATCTTTTGACTTCCAATCCATTGAGCAACCTAATCCATGAATTTCCAGTGTGTATCTGTTCCAGCCCAAAAGAGGTGCTCCAGTCCAGGCTAACGAATAAAGCCAAATGTATGTGATAGCCCGCCAAGACCAAGAGAAGTCAATCACTTTTGCGTGGACTACTCGAATGTAGCGTTCATAGGCAAGAACAGTGAGAGTCATAATGGAAACAATTCCTGTAAGAAAAGGAAAATTAATTAAATCACCCACAAACACTATATTGGACTGAAGTTCTCTTGCTAACCTTGTAGCAAATGAAACATTTAACTCAAAATTAGCTGGCTCATATTATGAACCTAACACCAATAAGCTTTTTTTGGTGACAACTCTGTAATCATTATCTTATCTACTAACTCAAACGGCTCCTCTTACTTCAGAACTCAGAGCAGGGCACTGCAATATGACCCATTATGTATGGTTGGCAAAGAAAAGAAAGCAGAACAAGCAAAAAGAAAAACTAAAGAGTACTTCTCCCTATTTCCCTAAATATTACTTTATTATTGAGGGCTCATGCTTCAACATTCTGGGATTTCTTGCTTTGTTCTGTTTACTTTCTTTCTTTCTTTTATCCTTTT
The DNA here is from genome assembly GCA_035772895.1 of Perdix hodgsoniae. NCBI lineage: Eukaryota > Metazoa > Chordata > Aves > Galliformes > Phasianidae > Perdix > Perdix hodgsoniae. The sequence continues at coordinate 2,379,638 of JAPSGF010000039.1, forward strand.
AAGTAAAAGCTTTCAAATAAAAATGCAAGAACTAACTATAACAAAACCTATTAGGAATCCAGGACATTCAAAGTCAAGACTTGGGTCAACAGAAGCGTCCAAGAACTGGAAACATTGAAATATACCTGCAACGTGAACAAAATAACTAGCAGAACTCCAGTTTCTTTATAGATTTCATATAGGTCTTTCTGTTCCAAAGAACAACTGCTAAAGCAAAGTGTTACACTGCTGAAGGAGTTCTGTCCGGAAGTGATCTGGTTATTTTGAGCATCCCTTTCTATCTTTCTGCTACCATAAAAATACCATAGTCTTCATTTCAATTATTTCTGCATTCTTGTCCTTTTCTGTCCACCTTTAATACACTACAGGCTTAATTTGTCATGACAGATATGGTGTGTCGTTTCCAGCTCTTAGAACTATTCTATCCAAACACTTTTATAATGTAATGAAGTCAAAGTAATTTGGTCTTGATTAGAATATACAAAATTCAATTTGAGTGGTCTGTGAAATGTAATGATCAGGAACAAATCTTCTCATCATACATATGTCAGTCAGTTTAAATCTGTTATGATTCAGATATCAAGCTCATACAGCCTTTTAAACAACGCAATCTACACACGAAAATGTTTCACAGCACATTGAGTATACTCAAGTGTGTACTCCTTATCTAAAAAAAGCATGAGTATCACACATACACAACGTTTCAATTTTGCAACTGCATTCATATCAGTCATAATACATATTTACACAGCTATGAGAAAGTTAAATGTGAAGATCTGCTAAAAGAGAATAATCATTATATCCATCAAAAACTTCAAAGGATATCATAAATTTCTCATCTCACTTTGAATAATTATAAGCATTAGGCAATACAAATTTACAGCAGTGTGTTTAAGCATCAGCAAAGTGAATCTTAGGAAGACAAGTAAGAAGAAAAAAATCTAGGGAAATATTTAATCTGTATGCTGGTTTTGTTGATTAACCGAGTATCTCTTAAGACACGCTTTAAGATCTCTATTAGAAAAATTGCTTTATTCTGCAAGTATTAAGGATCTTTTTCATTTTAAGAAGGTTATGAGTTCTAAAAGCTTTCTTGATTAACAATATTAACACTCTAGTGGAAAATGTGACACTACTGTTACTGCTCTTCATGAAATGAAACAATTAACTTTCTAGAATTATAATTATGTACATTTTTTTGTCAGTATTATCTTTAAATTTTCAGCACAAAGAAAAATAGATATTGCTGTACATGCAGAAAAGAAGGTCTACTGATTTCACAGTTTTGTATCGTTTAACTTTTTTTTGTGCCAGTCATTGCTGTATGAGTTCCTTTTTCATGGTTTTAAAGAGAAACTGGTTTATCAAATGTGAACTTGAAGGTTTCTGAAAGACTTGAGGTTTTTCTTTTCTCTGTTTTCCTTACAAATAAACATAGTCTATTTCCTGAACACAAGGTAAGGCAAGATCACCTCCCAGTGCTCTGTACACAAAGACTAGGAATTATGAAATTTTACATGATGTGTAACAAAATCATCCACAGATGTGGTTATGGAGGAGAAGTCACATCATTCAACTCCAAGCAAAGTTAGGTTATCTGGTGCATGAGGCTTTGTTTGTGAACAATGTAGAGCAAGAGGATTCTGCCTCACAGTATGGTGGGGCAAAATTCCTAATTTAATCCCTTGGTCTGCATCATTTCTTTCTGTTCCATTAGAAACTCAGGAACATCAAGATGATAAATAAGGCACCTACAACATTATTTAACAAGTAGTGCCCCCAAGTACACTTAATATTTTACATACATATTTATATGCAAGCACTGAATTTTGGCAATAACAAAATCAGTAGCACACATGCTTGGCTGAACAATCTGAAAGTACAGGTGTTCAGTTCAGCATGAGCAATTTACCGAGTCCTTGACATTTTCAAGAAAGCCACTGGAAGTTTAGTATCTCTAAGAAGTGGCACTTGCACATAGTTCTTCAAATAGTTTTAGCTCAAGCCTGAAACCAGTGCTCCTTAAAAGGAAACTTGAGTTTTCTACCAGAAAAAAGGAACTTGTCAGCCAATGTGTATTGAAATGCAAGTGCTGGTTTTCAGGGTATTTGGAAAGGGTCTGATGACATAAGGCATGTAATGCCAGTCAAAACATATCAGGTTACATTCCTCTCTTTGATGCTGGATCTCTGCTGTAACACAGCACACAAAACAGCCAAAGTAGTTAACATAAAAAAGAAAGTTTGAAACAAAATGCATTTCCAGGACATGACAACATGAAGAGCATTTTGTCCTACAAAAGTCCTGCGTGCGGTGGAGCCATGCCTGCCTATTTGTGGTAGATGATAAGCAGAAATAACTGTAAAAAGAGGAATACCAAGATCTGCTTTGAAGTGGTATGTTTTATCATTTCCATAACTTGCCCACTCTCACTGAGGTGCTCTCTGTGGTGCACGTGCATTGCACATGGCTGGCAGCACCCACGGAGATCCTGAGCCAGGGCAGCTCCAGGGGAAACAGAACCTCATCAGGAGCCAGCAGTGTTCAGAGGGTGGGTTTGGGGCTCCCCTCCAACTCAGATGAATTCTTAGTATTGATATCTCTATGTTGAATTTAGCTATGATCCAACGCAGTCAAGTTACAGAAAGATCCCTTGACTTACCTTCCACCTGCTCACTAGCATTCAAATATTCTTTAACTATTCATAAGCTGAACCACAGAGGCTGGCAAGTACACGTCTGCAGATGCTACAGAAACTATCTTTAGTATTGATAATATCCTTAGTACTGATACATATCCTGTGAGGTTAAGCCTTCCTGGTGCTTGGGGGGCAGCAGAAGGTTATTTGTTGTCCTCAATATCTCACAACGGCTGCATGCATCTGTTACTTAAATCTATGTTGGCTAGTCAGACTCTCTCTGTGGATTCTCTTACAGATGACACTGTAGAATGGATCATTTATTTCAAAGGCTAGATCCATGACATTTCACATATCAAGTAAATGGAATATTCTTCAAGTATGCAACACGTCTATCCTAATGCCACAATTCTCCCCTAGTGCTGAGCTGGCAGTTTGAGTGGAACAACATCCACGTGGAGCAGCAGGAACTGCCAACTGACTCCTAGAACTTGTAGCTGTTAATCAGGAAAGAAAGGAACTCTACACATACTTTCACTTAGAGCAGGCACACATAGGAAAAAAAAAATTCACATAAGGGTTGCTCTGAAAGTAATACCTCCTACACGGCCCATGACATCAGATGTAGATGTTGATGGTATGGCAGTTGAGGCTGAACCCTTCCTGCCAATATTCCCTTACACACAGTTGCTGTGTGACAGATGGCAGCAGAGACACAGACCAACAGAATAGCATCTGACATGAAAGAGCATATGAACCAAAGGAGTGCCACTGAATTCCTCCATGCAGACAAAATGGCACCCACTGACATTCACTGACACTTGCTGAATGTCCATGGAGACCAAACAGTGGATATGACCACAGTGATGCAATGGGTGGTGCGTTTCAGCAGTGGCAACAGTGACACTAAAGACAAGCCATGTTCTGTATGGCCATACACAGCTGCCACATCACCAAATGAAAAAGTCTATTGTAACCACTGAATGCAAAGGTGTTACTTAGATCAAGCCAAATTCTGGCAGGGTTCTGACAAGAGCACCCAGACGCAGGGCTTCTTGTGCAGCCCCCACAGAAATGCATTGCTTTGCATAATGCCATCCTTTTATTGGGATCAATAGTGGCAATTCTCACCTAGAAAAATCTTTTTAGCCCAGTAGCTACATGTATCGTCTGTGCTCTCACAAAAGTTACCTTACATTTTATTTATGTATGTACATAGCTCCATTTTTTTTTCCCCACATATGAATCAGGTTTTGTGGCCCAGCACAGAGGAAAGCACTGAATTTTACTTTTTTTTTCCCCCCCTCTAAGCAGCTTTTCTATAAATGATGTAGATTTCATCCTGAATGAGTTTTACATTTTAATATAATGAAGTATATGCTGATTAAGTGTAAAAAAAAAAAAAAAAGAAAAAAAAGCATTACAGAAAGCCATTATGGATATTACTTGGGTATTAGTCCCTGGTATCAGAAACTGCACTTTTTTTTTTTCAAGCAAATATGACAGTTGAAGTATGACAATTCAGCTCTTTAATTACCTTAACAAAACATGCATTTAAAAATATTTGTTTTTAACTGAAAGTATTTATTCTCTTCCAAGACTAGGGCCTAATTCCAAACTCCTTCTGGAAGACTTGACTAACCAGTACTTACAGATAACGTTTCCCTGTTTTATAGATTTTAGAATACTTCTTTCCCTAAGTGCAGATTATAAATGCTCTGTGTTAAGCAATTACAGATACTAGTTTTAACTCCGAATTAAACCTAAATTTACATTGGTATGAGAGGAGTCATTCTCATTTAAATAGTGTATATCAAACATATTAGAACAAAAGAGAGTCTTCCTGTTTAAGCTATTAACATGCAATTTCTATGTAGCAGCCGTTCCTCTTCTCCAGTAGATGAGCTGAAAATAACGGCTCACTACTCCTTACCAATTAAAAACAAACATAACACCAAAAAAAACATTACATTCCTACTGAAATACTGCAATTGGTGTAGGTTTCTTCACTTCTCATACATGATATTCCATCTTTTCTGCACCCTAGGTTTTTCCATAAGTCACATTACTCTTGATAAATTACTAAATACCTCCAGCTACACAGTGCAAGTCATCATGGAGAAGAGCTCAACAAAGTGCCAAAGAGTGAGACTACAGCTTGAGTACTGTGTTCAGTTTTGGGCTGAGTCTTAGGAGGAGCAGCTGAGGGAACTGGTATTGTTTAAACTGAAGGTGACTCAGGGGAGATCTTATCACTCTCAGCAACTCCTTGAAAGAAGGTTGTGGTGAGGTGAGGATCGGCCTCTTACATAAGTGGAGTTAGAACTAGAGGGAAGGGACTGAAATTGCAGCAGGAGAGGTTCAGATTGAGTATGAGGAAAAAATTACTCTCCAGAAAAGTGGTCAGGCGCTGGAAAGGGCTGCCCAGAGAGGTGGCAGTCATGGAGGTGTTGAAGAAGCGTTTAGATGTTGCACTAAGGAACATAGTTTAGTGGGGAAGTATTGGCAGTAGGTGAATGGTTGGACTAATAATCTTGAATGTCTTTTCCAACCTTGGTGATTCTACAATTCTTTGTTTCTATGATCCATCCAAGCTTCAGTGTACCATTCCATACAATGTGTGTATACTCTGACTTTCTAAATCTTAATTAGAACAAAATATTGTGATTTCTTTCAGATGGACTGAGCAGCTTTACAAAATAACTACAACCTAATGCAGCAATGAGATTCACTTCTAAGACAGCCAAAGTCTTCCAAAGAACACATTACCATTGCTATTCTTGCAACAAATTTTAACTACAATCCAACCCAGGCAGGTAAAAATCACTTCTTCTGGACTTAACAGACTTGAAAGTATATTTTATATACATCTGAACTATAAAAGCACGGTGGAATTAATCACCTCCTCCACACTGAATCCTGCAAGCAATTAACTCACCGCAAACAAATTGCTAACACTGAAGGCATGCTGATCAAGTCTCCAGCTGTCTGTAACACAAGATCCTGAAACCATCTGCCAAGTAACAAAATGCTTTTACTGATATTAAATCAGCGCACATAACATACATTGGTAATGCAAAATGGTGTTACACAGTAGCATTCTTTCACAGCGTGTAGAAATAAAATAGATAAACCTGTAGATGCACACATCATGTTCTATAACAGTCACTATCATTTTAAAATCTTATTTGTGAAGAGCCAACAGATGCTGATAAAGATTATTATGCTCTTAGTCAGTTATTCCACAACTAAAATACTTCAGGTAAAGGGGGAACCATACTTATTAAATAAGACATTTGGGTGTATTTAACTGCCAAGTATCTTCTCTTGCTCTTTGACTCATCAATAACACAAAACCTTTCAAGTGTGAGTTGTGTAACATAATCAGATTTACAGATTACACAGATATCTACTACTTGCAGCTTGGTTGACTACTATAGACAGGGAAAGATTTATAAACTTTTACGTACAGCGAGGGGCGTGGGCTCAGTGGCACCAGCATTGGAACTGACTGCACAACTCTACAGAAAGGTGAATCCCACAGATTAAACACATCACTTAACTGAAGCATCTATTTTATTCCATCAGGACAGTGCACCTATTAAAAAATGTGTCAGCACTCAGTAAACTAAGCTAGATGGGGATTACTGTCTAAGACATACTACCATGTCATCGAAACTTAAACTTGCCAGTATTCATTTGATCTATGTCATTTTCCCCAATCTAGTATATGGAGGGCTGAGAATGGCTATGGCTTGGCATATGGAAGCTCTTTTCATGATCTCTTCAGTAGTGATATAAGCACCTAAACTATAGTTTTTCTTACATGCAGTAAGTCCCAATTTGCACAAAAAAAAAAAAAAAAAACAAAGCAGAAATCACTACATACGCTTGCACAGTGATAAAGTTATGATAATGCATAATTAGACTATTACAAGGAACACAAAAATAGCTGTGTATCCCTATACAGACAATCCATCTGTAGCTGTTACTTTCTTCTCAACTGAGAAGTTTCAAAATGTGTAAGTTTGCTTATAGAGTTCTCACATGTTCTCATGTGCTTCCCGTCTGTTGGACTGGCTGATACAATCAGAACACTTTTGTAAAGATAATATTCAGATTCTCTGATGCAAAGTTTCTAGGACAGATGCAGAGAGGGCTCTCAAAACAAACAAGCAAACAGGTTTCATCATGACTTACAAAGACTTCTGAAAATGCAAATGCTACCACTTTATTATAAGCACATGCTCTACCTGTAACATTATAGGTGACAATTAAAAATAAAGCTGCATGATAATGACTTTCAAAATGAAAGAATCTGATTTTCAAACCTTGTTGAGAAAAAACTCTGAGTTTAAAACAAAAGTCACAACTATTTTAAAGTAGCTTTAATCACATATTCTAAATGATTTCAGTAAGGGAAAACTGTAGTTTAAATTGTTGAAAACCTAACTTGCTCAAGACTGAAGTGCTATAAAATCAATAGTGAATATAATTCCACTATTTGAAATTGTTTCCATTCATCTTCCTCAAGGAAGCAGTTTGAATTCATGACATGAATAATACTGTGACCAGAAGAAGTCAAATGCAGAGGTAGGATAGGGTCGGCAACTCAGCATGATAACGAGTTATTAGAACAAGCTGCAATAGCAGGCATAGAAGCGGTAGCGCTTTTCAGCCTTATACATCTCAAAAAGCTTTCTTCCCAGTTCTCATCTATACTATATCAACTACATCTATACTATATCTACATATATACTACATCTATACTGTATCAACTACAGACTATACAACTATTGCTGGAAGGCATGTCCCTATGAGGAAAGGCTGAGGACACTTGGGTTGACTAGTTCGCAGAAAAGTATGCCAAGAAGTGACCTTGTTGCTCTCAAGTTCCTGAGGAGGAAACCAATCCTGGAAACCAATACAGGACAAATGGAAACGGCAAAAAGCCATACCAGAGGAGAGTTTCAGAACAATTTCTTTACTACACGTGTGAACATGGGAACATACTTCCTAGCAAGGTGCTTGATGACCCATGCCAACATTAGTGAGGAATCTGGATAATACTCTTTAATTTTTGGTTAGCCCTCAAGCTGTCAGGTCATTGGACTCAATGACTTTTTTTAGGACCCTTTCATCTGAACTATTCTAACTGCAGAATACAGCTTAGACTGATTTCATAGGCAATCCCCTAAAGAAAAAAAAATATATATACACACACACACACACACACACACACATATATATATATATAAAAAGAATATAATCACATCACTTTAAATAAGCAGGTTCTGGTCATTTGGTATGAAATGAGCTGAAATGTGTCCAAATCCAGCAGACAAATATTCACAGCAGTAAAGTAACCTCACAGTATTTGTTATTATGAGTGAATGAACTCCACAGAGATATTTCCGTCCTCTTTATTCTGGAAAGGCCTTCGACTAGATCATTCCAGTTTACTGAAGTTGAAAGTTGCAACTATCTTAGTTAGTGCTAGTTATATGTCAGTTTAAGCTGTCAATTTCATCTGATCAGATAGCGTACTATTCACAGAAGTTCTCAAAAGAAGAGTACTATACTTAATAACTACTAGTTATTATACATACAAGATTCCATTATTTTATTTTCCCCCTGCCAACCATAACCTCAAGAAAATAGTTGACATGGGCTTTTATATACAAAGAGAACTGTATTTATAAGTATAATACCTGGTTGCACTGAATGAAATCTCCAATCAGCCTCTTTAATATCACCAAAATAGAAAAATATCCTTAAGTCACTGCTTTCTTCATAGGCATATTAAAATGGAAAACAGAAGCTGTGGAGACAGTAGCTCAGATGATAAATAGTGAAGTAAGATGCTACCTGCAGGGCATTCGTTTCCCCAGTATTTACATGCCTCTGCTGTCCTACTTGGTTAGGTGTAGAACTATTAATCTTCACTGGCAGAAGAGAACAATCTTCGTATTTCCAGAGGAGAATTTGGAAGTAAAAATACGGACCTTTCAACTGGAATTAACTTTATTAGGTTAGAGTCAAGTTATAATATTCAAGTGATTTTATTTTTTTTATTACTTCATAAAACAGCTGAATGAAGCAGTGCTCAGGAATACTGAAAGCCTGAATTAAGAGGTGCACTTACTCTCCACTTCCACGTGAAAGACCGTACACACAAATGTGTACTTTAATACACCATAAAAAAATTATTTGCACACACTACCTAAGAGGAAAATAACATGATCAACCAAGCACAAGATGTAATTTCGCAAACAAAAATGCTATCTGGATCATTCTGTAAATAAGACCTCTTTTACCTCTTTGGAAATAAGTTTTATATCAAAGCAATGCAAGGAAGCATCAACATGGAATATATAGTGACATAACATATTGCTAAAACAGAAATGAAAAGTCAAATATGATCAAACATTTCACATCTCATTATTTCTATTTATTCCAACTTTGGAAGATAAGAGATGATTACCACAGTCTTTTTTGATTGCCCTTACTATGCATCTTAATTTTTGACTCTCTACACAAAATGCCTTCACCAAAAATCCTACATAAAACATAAAGGGTAAAGACAGGAACAGAACAACATGCAACTTCTCTTGCGTAAGCTTAATGTTCAGCTGCCCAGAAGAATCAGCTCGAAGTATCTGAGTGGGCTGACTGATGGAGACATCCCAATGCTAGCTGCGTTCTCTAGTACTTTCCCTTCTAACACAAGGAAACAAAAGTCTAAGAGCCACGCACGGTGAAAATTATACAATGCCAAACCTTGCACAAAGATCTCACTGCCTCCTGAATGCACCCTGCCTTCCAAGATCCAGCATTTTCTATCTAGCAGTAGCCAAATCAACCAAGAGAACACACATACCTTCCCCCCAGTAGCCCACCAAAAAAAAAAAAAGCTACTGAGTTATGTGAAGTGAAAGGCAGGAAAATTAATATTCTTACAAAATAATAACAACAATAATTTTCTTAATTGTTCTATCTTAAATAACACCAACTTTCTGTGACTACACATTGTGTGCATGCATACAGTGACCCACCTTTTATCTACACACCTCTTCCAGAAAAAAAAGAACATTTTGTTAGTGACTGGATGCTAACTTTCACCATTAGAAACATGAATGCGTTTTTTTACATCTTTCATCATTAAAAATTGAATCTATTTCTTTTAACGGATAGCACATCTGTTTAAAACACAGCTGAGCTGCATCTGCAGATTTCTGTAGGGGGCAAATACAAACTTCAGGAAAGAAAACTGAAACCCACTGTGTGGGTTGCTGGTGGTGGTGGGTTTTTTGTTTATTGGGTTGCTTTGTTAGATGGACGTGCCCCTGTAGCACTCACACCTCATTTCACAGCAATCAACAATTGCCCAAATACACCTGTGACACAGTTGCGGCTGAAAAATCACCGTGAGTTTCTCATAAAGAGAAAAATCCTCAGGGTGCTGCCACGTTTTGGGTAGTTTTACAGGCGGAGATGTCTGAATACTGGGGAGGCTACACCCTTCGCGGTAAAAAGATACTGACAGCAAGCACTCCGTTTTCTACCAGCTGGAGCTAACGAAACCGTGCATATTCCTTATTCACACACTGTAGCGCTTTCTCGCTGAAAAACAATCTCTTACGCTCACTAAGCCCGTAAGGGCACCTCTAACCACGTCCTCGCCGTTCTCCACAGGTTTCCTCTCGCCCTGAGAAGAACCAATTGCTGACGAACTCCGGCCGACCTCGGCCGCCAGCCCCCCGGCCGGAAGGTGCCCCTCGACGGCCGCCGGGCGGCAGCTCCTCGCGCCGGGGGCGCAGCCGTCGGGATCCCCGGGAGGGCGGCAGGCAGGGAGCGGGGAGGGACGGGAACGGCGGCACCCACCGAAGAGGCTGTTGCTGAAGCCGTCCCAGACGCAGCCGGCGGCGTCCCACACCCAGCGGCTCCGCAGGCAGGACATGAAGGTGAGGCTGACGCCGCAGACGGACACCAGCAGGTCGCTGAGGCTGATGTTGACGAGGAAGAGGTTGGTGGGCGTGCGGAGCCGCTTGAACTTGTAGTAGAGCACCAGCACCAGCAAGTTGTTGCACACGCCCAGCGTGCCGATGGTGGCGATGAGCAGCGCCAGCAGCTCGTAGGTGCCGGCGCTGAAGAGCGGCCGCTCGCCCGGCACTTCGTGCCCCGCCGTCGCGGGCTGCGAACGGCTCGTCGCCCCCGTGCCGTTCCCCGAATGCATGGCTCAGCGCATGCCGCAGCCCGGCCGGAGCACGGCCGCTACCCAGGGCAGCAGGAGGAGAAGGAGGAGGAGCGCTTTTCGCCTTCCCGCCCACGGGGGGCGCGCCCTTCACCCCCGGCGTGGCACCTCCCCCCCAGCTTCGCTCTGCCGCTTGCTGCCGTGAGCAGCCCGGACGCGGTTAGCGGGAGGATATCCTCTGCTCTTGAGATCCTCCGCGTTTGGGCTCGGTGAGGCTGCCGTCCGTGCGGGGCAGACCTTTCAGCAGCGCTTCAGGAAGGCGTAGAAACTGCTAAGCCAATACCCAGATGTTTCACCAACGAAAGCCCTTACTGTGAAAATAGTTTATGTTAGGCAGTTAGGAGTTAGCAGTCTCTGCTTACAGCTATCTCAGACCTGCCCACAGGAGCAAGGAGCTTCCTGTGGCACCCTGAGGTGGCTGCAAGCAGCAGTAGCTGGCAGCGGCGTGTCAGGGGAAAGCTTGTGGGGCAGGTGGAAGCCTTTTTGTCAGACATGAGACAAGTAAGTTGTGGCAGGTACCAAAGCGCACACAGCAACCTCGCCAATTCCTACACCTTTGTTTCCAGCATGTGTTGTGAGAAAGTGGTATGGAAACCTTCCTGTGCCCAAGCCTAGCTGGCAGTAGTCTGTGCAGTACCAACCTAGCTGTTCTAAGTTAGTTGTAGTGCCTCCAAACTTTGCATCTCCCTGAATATGTAGCACTGCAATTTTTGCTCAGCGTGGCTTCAGGCCTAACACGTCATGCCAGAACAGACATCAGTCTTACCCAAGGGAAGACTCCCATTTGTTTTCTTCTTTGTAGCTGACCTACGTGTGCTGTGATTGGAAAGTTCAATGTGTGTGGACCAGCATTCATAGGTGTGAGGGAGGTGATTGTCTCACCCTGCTCTGTCCTTGTAAACTCCATCTGGAATACTGCAACCAGGCCTGGGGCACCCAGCACAAGAAAGATGAGGAGCTGATGGAGTGGTACAGGATGCCTGGGTGGGTGGGAGCCCTGCCCACAGCAGAGGGTTGGAACTAGATGATCTTTAAAGTCCCCTCCAAAACCAAACCATTCTGTGATTCTATGATAAAATTCCTTTTAGATCCATTCTCAGTTTAATTCCATGTCACCTGTGGAAGCAACAGGATTTTCATGGAACTGTGACATGACAAATTTTAACTGCTTATTGTGCATTTGTTTGTTTCCTTGTTTTTCCCTCTCAATACAAATACTGGTATTTAGAGAGTTGGTCTGACAGCATGATTCCTTGTGGACCAAGACTGAAAACATGGGTAGTTGAAATGTTTTTGATATCTTTAAAGATGCATTCCAGTATACAAATTATGGGCTTCGAGTGGCAATTTTATATGGCAAAATAGCATTGAAATGCAATGGGTCAGGAAAATGAAACACTGATAAAAGTATCCATTATATATAAGCTTTATTTACAATATTTTCAAATCCACCAAATATGATATATTCAATAACTGAAATTTCCTTTAAAATGCTAGTTCACTTTATCAATGGTCTTCCATCTTTGCTGCTTACAAAAGCAGCAGAAGTCTTTCTCAAATAATTTCTATTTTCCACTCTGAAATTTAGATGAGTGGAAGAATACATTACTTCCATTCAAAGCTTCCAGTGACAGGCCAGTGCACTTCAGCATAAGCTTTAGGTTAAGCTTTAGGAAAGGCTTAACTTCTAGCTTTCTTTGTTAGTAGAAGTGATTTACCTGTGCGTGATAGACTATGTGCTGCGTGGTAGAAATCTAATAATTATAAGACATGACTGAACTAATTAATGATGCACCTCATTAAGGTAAAAGGATCTCTATCTTCTGCTCTTAAAGGAAAGTCTTAAACTGAGAGCATACCTTATTTTGCCCTGCAAAATGAGAAGAGAAAAAAAGCTGGTAATTTAGTGAAGCAAGTAGTAAATTCTAGACAGTGTACTGCCCACTGGCAGATTCCATAATATATTCAGAGTTTATAAGTAATATTTCAACTACAGCACCTGACAAAAATACTCACCCTAGATGTCTTCTGGATTTCTCAAAAATAGGAGAAAGAATGCATAAGTTATATTTGACAAAGATCATATCTCAAAATTCCTGGTTAGAGATTCTTTTTCATAACAAAATTAAATAGATCCATAAATATGCAGTCTTCAATTCTTTATCTTATGCTGGTCACATTATTAATACAGTCAAGTTGCAAACATTATTTAAGTGACCTCAAATTCTTCTTGAGCAGAGTTCTATTTGTCTTCCAGGCAAACGCAGCATCATAATTAATATGAGGACAAACAAAAAGAAATGCTATGTTATTGTATCACATCAGATCGAAGAGAAAGCTAGAAACAGAATCCTGACTTCTCATTCTAGTCCAGCACTTATCCTGCCTAACAGTGCAGACTGACACAGCCAACATAGTTGTGTCTTTGATCATCTAATGAATTCCAATATAATATTGGAATTAATATTATTTACAATTATAAAGTATGAATATAATTATAAATAAAGTGTTATTAAAATAATATCAATGCCAATCATTTTCTAAATTTTCCTGTTGTTAAAAAGCTGAAACACAAAACTGAGATATCCAACTTGCATTTTTTCAGGGTTACACTATTTCACAACCCATTATTTTAATTTCTGGAAGTGTTTGTGTGGCTTACTGAAGGTGTATCTCAAAGGACTAAATATATAAGTAGCTGAGCTTATGGGATTAAAGCAGTGCAGCAAGAAGCTGGAATATAAGGTTCCAGTGCTGTACCTTAAAAACAGTGCTTGAAAATCCCTCAGTTCTCAGTAAGTTTGTTGACATAGCAGATGGTGCTGGGTTTTTGTTGCTTGTTTTGAACTCTCTAAAACATATTGTTTCATAGGTATGGTAGAAAGCCAGACTACAATCTCTGAAAGAAGAAGAAAAATAATAAATAAATAAAAGAATAAGAAAACAAATTAAAAGAGAAATGGTTACTAGTCTTCAGCTTTTTAATTAGGATTTCTACAGCCTTCTCCTAGCATTTGTTTTCATACATGTTCTTTTTGCTGTTCTTTAGCCTTAAGCACAGCTGAAAGCCTAGTGATTATTCTCTATCCATATATAGCTGCAGTACCTATCTATAGCGCAAGGAAGAGTTTATGGAAAGATGAATCCTTTTATCTTGGCATTAAAATATACTTGACATTAAAAAGGGGATTTTGATATAGATAGACATCTGCTGATAACGCAATATATAAGAAAAAACAAATATGTGCAAATCTAATGGCAAGAGTTCAAAACTAGGACATGATCTTCCAGAATTTGTAATCCTAGCTATACAGTGTAGACTGTACTGGGATATGAACTTTAAAACATAGAGCAGGGTAGACAGAAATGTTCCAAGAATCTGGATTGAGGGAAGAGGCTGCCTCAAATAAGTTCATTGAGGCAAGCACAGGTACTTGCAGTAGGGAGGTGACCCAAATAGGTAATCCTAGGAGGTGGAGAGACACCACTGGAACATCTATGCCATATCTAGAAGTTGACTGCAGCACGTACAGCAATGTCTGAGCTCTAGTACACCTAGTATATGTACAAATAACTATAAATAACTATACTAGATGCAGGTGCAATTCATCTCACTTAAGCATTTAACTTTTAAATGCCTCATTTAAGACCAATAAGATGAATTGAAGTGCTTGTTTTGTTTCACTATTGATTGAGTTATAAACTGGCTTGATAATTAACTTTTAGATGCTTAAGTGAGATCACAGGAATTTCATCTTGTCTATAGAAACCTAGTGGATCTGTAATACACACTTAGTTGGCAGATGCATGTTGATGCCTCTGTGGCACCTGTTAATTACTAAATAGAGTGAGTAAAATAAGTGATGATACATACTTGCACCAGCTGACAATATACCTGCCCTGAATGTACAAATACAACCCCTAGGGAAGCTTGAACCTTAACCGTGTAAATCTAAATCAGACAAGTATCAGACAAGCTTTTGTAACAATAAAACCATGAAATTCACTAGTGATAGAAACTTCATTTTATAGGAATTTTTCTCCACGGGAGTTTAGCAGCTCCGTGTGCAGCAAATCAAGCAAGCCTTGAGCAATGAGTCTGTCATCAACATTGGCTAAAGAAATACAAAAGCTGATGTGGAGATAAACAGACAAAGAACAGTACAAATAAGTTGATCTATATGGTCCAGTGAAAAGAGGGTCTAATAAACAGATTTAAGTTCATTATTTGACCAGAATGACAATTTGCTTATTATCGTGTTGTACAGCAACATTGTTTCAGCATTTTTTAAAGATACTAAAAAAGCTGAAAAATGCAGTAAAGAATCACAAACATTATTTTGAGGCTGAAAGGAAAGTGTAGTATGAAGTAAAGAGCTCAATGTGCTTTAAATAACAAGAAAATGGAGAAGTAATTCAGGTACATAGGCTCCTAATGAGAGAACCACCAATTATTTCACCAACTATGAGGACATTCCAACAACTGCCAAGTGGTGGCTGAAGCAACACATTCAAATGAGAGGTTTAAGTATAAGATATGTGAGCAATTAACTTTTGGAACAAATGTGATGGATTCTCCATCGCTTGGCTTCTGCTTGTGAAAACTGGATACCTTTCTGCAAGTTATTCTCTCGAAGAACACTGCTGGGACACTACTATTCTGGTCTAGTATTGAATGTGGAGGTTGGTGGCCCTGCCTGTGGCAGGGGGGTTGGAGATTGATGATCCTTGAGGTCCCTTCTAACCCTGGCCGTTCTGTGATTCTGTGAATGATAAATTGCTGATATTTAAAGATCTGAGATACAGAAGATGTGGAAGCGGAAGAGCTAATGGCTTGTTTCATATTTAAAATTTAAGAATTCATGGTGCCTCTCTTAAATATGGGAGTAGGAATTCTAATTAGGGTAAAAGGATATTTTGGCCTGCCTGTTATAATCAGATTTTCTTATCCAGAACTTAATCATCTGCATAATAGAGCATCAATGTCTGCAATGGATTTTAAAATAAATAAATCGAATACTGTATAAACAACCTGGATGAGTGGAATAAAAAGGACAACTTTTCTTACAACACCTTTGGAAGATGTATTTTTTAGTTATTTATATATTGGATGACAGAAAATATCAGTCTCTATTCATTATTACTAATATACTTTCCTAAGTACTTTGAAATTTAATGACCCTGGAAATATATCTTTGCATTAATGAATGTGAATGAATGACTTCACAAACAGGAAGGTCAGTGATAAGTCAGTGATAAATGTGAAATTTGCTTAAGCTTGGTAAGTGCCATGAACACTTTTCCTCACCTTTGGTTTGTTCTGTTCTTCTTACTGTAGAAACAGGCATCCTCACCTAACTGAGGTCTTTGATCAGGCCTTACAACAGTAACAAGTGCCAGAGTATCATCAGACTGGTTTAAGTTCTATCACCAGCAATTGTAAAAGGAGAAGTGGCTCTTCATTCTTCACCAAATACTGTGTGTATCCAGGAACTTCACAAGTGTTCCTAACTGCATTAGTTGGTAGGCAGCTCTTGGCAGAAAACTTGAAGACAGTACAAAGCGTAAGAAAACAATATGAAACTTGGAAATAGCTGGTATAATTTTACTTCCTCCTCATTCAGTACAGAAGTCTGAAGGATAGGACAAACTTGTAACAGGTATATTCTTACTAGGGAATGCTATCTTGTATTGCTACAGCAGTGCCAGCTGTAGCAGAACTGAAACCTGATGAAGTCCATGCCTAGCACTGAAAGTGAGAAAGTTCATGCATGTTCAACCACCAACTGCACCAGATTCCAAGAGCTGATCTTACTTCAAGTTATTAGTAATCAAGTGGGTGGCAACCCTGCCTGTGCCAGCAAAATTGAAACTACATGATCTTTGATGTCTCTTCTAACACAAGCCATGCTATAATTCTGTAATTCTGGTTTGTGACCTAGGGCTCCTCAGCACATAGAATTCTGTGATGTATGGGAGGGTTGTGACATCAGCTGTTCACTAACAGATTTGCCATCTTGAGATGCTGAACTAGGGACACCTCATTATGTACTGTTTGGTATACCTGTCATACAACTGCATCTCATATGAACTCATGCGGGAGTCTAAAATTTAAGGAGCAAAACGAGGCTTGGACCACACTGTAAGGAGAGCTCTCTCTCCTACCATTTTGTCCTCCCTTATTAAAGGATGTCTGAAGCAAAGGATTGTAATAACGATGGTTGCTCTGCTCTTGAAGTGCTGGATTTCAAGAATGCTTTAAAGCAGTTCCAGAAACTAGTGGAAAAAATAGTAACCCAGAAGAAAAAGGAAAGATTAGGCTGGTATATTAAAGATGATGGTAAGAGATACACTTTCTCATTGAATGTGTAATTTTGACATTGACAATACGTGTCACAGAAACAAGACTATTGGAAAAATATCAAACTGATATTCAATCTGTGACTTCTTGACTCATCCTGTGAAAGTGATTTTAATTTCCTTTTACGGCCTATGGTAAATTATAATTATAAAGCCATAATAATTGTTCATGAAATATAACTGACAGAGTTGCCAGATACACAGATTAGCACTTCTGTGCATTTCCACTGATCTGTAGAAGTACATAATGCATTATGTAAATCCATTATCTTGATTGTAAACAGTTAGGACAAAGTTTTGCTTTTTTTTTTTTTCCTCCAACGCAGGTGACTATTGCCTGAAAAGATAAACTTTATCCTAGATCATTTTTCAGGTTCATTTTAACAAAACAGGATTGTATATAGATCATGAAATTAAGGGAAGACAAGAATAACTAAGAATTTTTGAGATATTTTTACCTGTTTCCTATCATGTTCTGCAGAGTGGGTGGTTTTGGTAGGCTGAACATCTTTTTGGCAAAATGCTTTATTGGATGCAGTGCAAGGAGCTGAAGTTTGCTTGTTACTGATATTGAAAGAGAAAACAGGAGGTAGGGAAGATAAGGACAGAAGACCTAAGTTCACAGTTTTTAACTCTGGATATTGTTCCTCCAATACAGATGAGATAGATTATGATGAGTTCTATAGAACCACACAGACACTTTTTGGTCCAGAAGTCAAGGAGCATAATGTTAAGGCCTTTTTCAGGAAGATAAGCAACAATCCTGATGCAAGGACAGAATGGTGTGAGGTAAGGATTTTTAATTTTTATTAAATATAAGCAACTCTACTGCCATACCACCAACATTCACCTCTGACACCATGGGCCAACATAATAAAATATGAGGTATTCCTTTTGGAGCAACCCTGAAATATCACAGCTGAGCTTTCGAATAAAAATTCTTAAACATTAATTATGCTACACTGTTTGTACGAGTTTGAGGAAGCTGTCCTCTGTTCTAAGATCCTTGAACTTATTATGTTGATGCACATGAATGCATGTTGAAGAATAACCTGACTGAATAAAATCATTTTTCCTGCTTGTTTTGTGAAAGAGTACTGAGCTGTTTACCAGAGCTGCTTATCCTGAAGCAATGTTTGATATACTAGATTCCTCACATGGCAGCTGGATCTGGAGCATGGACCTGAGGCTAGAAATCAGTATGTCCAGTCATGAACTACTTTACTGATACACATTTGCCTCAGGCATTGCAATAAAATGCAAGAAATATTATCACTACACTATGCAGTTTGTGCCCTGGGGATAGGTCTAACTTTAGCTAGACCATCATAAATTCTCTCTCTCCCTTCTCTCCTTCCTCTTTACTCAGAGATAAATCTGCACCTTACTTTAGATGGGAAACACTAAGAGCTATACTGCCATTTTAGTAGAGGGTTTTGTAACAAGAGCATTCTTCCTTATTGAATTCTGTTGTAATTTATTTTTCTGTCTATAATGGTAAATAGAAAATTTTGGAGAGAAAAAAAAAGAATGCAATAAGGAGGTAAGTATGAAACAGAATCTGATTTATCCCCCTCCCAGCTTCTGGTGGCATATAGCTTAAGGATTTTCCATGCCAGATTTGCAGCTGCAGAATGTGCTTAGTGTCCTTCAATGGGATTTTTATTTAACTGTTCATAAATTACTTCTGCATTCATAAAAAAAAAAAGATACTTCTATAGTATCTACAGTTTTATTCATTTTGTGAAAAAGTACTTCGCTTTGGTTTTTTAAACATGGTGGTTTATTTTTCTTGTATGTTGTTTGCCTGTTTATTTATTTTAATGTATCTTCTTTTGGGGGGAGGAGTATTTCACACAAAGGTGCTGCAAGTTTATCTTTAAGGGAAGTTGTAGTTCTATTACTAAATGGACAAAGGTCAGACTGTTGGCATCACTTTAAGTCTGACTGTTTTTTTTTTTAACTTGATGCGGCCTTACCCAACCAAGTTTGAAATACAATACTACTTCATTGAAAAGCTGCAGTGAATTTCTCAAATTTTAATCCTGTTTAGTAGGAAGTTTGTTGATGATGATATGTATCATCAGCTATATATGCATTATGGAACACATTATCAATCTAATCTCTGTTCAAAGATAAGATTTTCTTACAAGTAGCAGAGATATAGAGAAAGAGATGGAAACTCTTTATATATTATATTTTGTATAATCAGTAAATATACAGATGTTATAATAATGAAATAAACGAGAGAGCTTAGCTAAACAGGCTATTATAAATAAAATAAATAGAGTCCGTACCCTTGTTCCAGGCTCACAATAAAACTCTGAAGGAGGAACCTTCAGAAAGAGAGCCTTCCCCACTGGTAGTCAGCTCTTAAGTGGGTCTAGGAGAGTTGGAGCCAGGCTCCACTCCTTCCAGCAGCACAGGTGAATTGCCTTCACCTGTGCTCTCAGGGTTGACTCATAGCTTTCCTCAGGTGATCAATCAGAGGTTCAGGCTGTGATTCAGCAGTTCCCATACAACTGCATTCTGCAGATTTAGCTTATGCTGAAACAACATCGTACTGGTCATCTTATAGTCATTTGAGCCTGATTTACATCAACTGTGACTTGAATGTTTCTGACATGAATAGACCAAGACAGATATTCCCAGACTTACTGGAATGGTCTCTAATAAAATAAAAACAGGACTATTATGCTTACTGGTGGGTCTTTTTTCTATTCTTTTTTTCTCTGTTAAACTACAGTTTCAGTTTGGTTCATTGAATCTTGGAGAGTTATAAATGTCAGAAATTAAGTTAATGTTCTTTCTTTTCTAACTATGCTAAGGGCTTATAACTGTAGCTACACTGCATCTCTATGGTCTCCTTATCTCTTTTTCACTTTATATTTAAAGATGTGTGTACTTATGCACTGGTAGGAAAGATAGATTTATTTATTTTTTCCACTTATATTTTTAACTCCTCCTCTTTTTCTATTTTACTTTTTTGAAGCTGTCTCGCTCCAATTTAGGAGTGAGGCAAAGGTACTTTTGATATGTTATGCCCGGCGTGAGATTGAGAAGAACAACATTCAAATGTTGATCCGACCAGCTTATTGGAAATAATAGATAGTTGAGGGGATGGGGAAGGGAGAGCGACGAATGCCAAAATTAGGGTGATGGGGAAGGGAAAGTAGGCGATAGAAAAGGTAGAAAAGTGCAAGAATTACGTTAAAGCGGGGAATAGTCACCTCCTGAATGCAGCAGCGTCCCGTAGCACGTTGTTAACGTTGGTCCGGGGCAAAATAAGCGTAGGGGAGAGCGGCAGCGGAGTAGCAGGCTGCAAGCAGCAGATCGGTGAATCGCAGAAAAGATGGTCAGAGTACCGTGGTCTCAAGAAGCAGAATCACGGACAGCGAGGTCCCACGGAGCAGGGTCTCGAGCAGCGATCCCGGAAGAGACAGTAGGCAGCAGTAGGACAACGGTGGAGGGATCTGAGGTCAGATACCTAGATACCCACACCACCGTGGTTTGTCCGTGCCCCTTTTATCCTTCTTTCCAGCCTTCGAGAGATTTCGGGACGGCTCGGGTCAGGGTCTTGTGATTTCCTCAGAGATGTCAATCTTCCTTGAGATGGGCCAACACGAAAGACCACTTAAGGGCCATTGATCAGTATCTTATCTCCCTTTCGTAGCTCCCGGACTTGTCCATCTCCTAAACAAAGGGATTTCTCGAACTTTGATTCCTGTGTATTTCAGACAAAGGGAGTCCTGGAACCTTGGCCAGGACTTGCCTGAACTTGTCCATTTCAGCAAACTTTGAGACAGTACTGTAAAAAGCATGGCTTCTTACAGAAGCTGACTGTATTTAACACTTGATGAGCTTAAGTCTCATTTGCTTTTCTCATTTCCTTAGGCTTTACATTGCTTTTAAATGAAACTTTTATTCAAAGAAGTAAATTTTCTGTTTTGCCTATTGTAAACTCTGTTGGAAAGGTAACTGTCCTTTTAAGAGACTGAAAACTATTCTGGGTATTCTGCTTGAAACCAATTATTTGAGAGAGATGGTGACAGAAATAAATAAGTCTCCTCTAACTGATGCATTCATTCTTATAATGTTCATTAAACTACTAATTGTATTAGACAAATCACATTTCTAACCTGCAGTTTGAACATATATTAATTACCTCCTAAGAAAAGTGAAAGTAGCTTTGATCTTGCTTTAGCTTCCTTTTCATCATTTATTTTTTCGATTGCATCATCAGTCTTGATTACTTTCTGTAACATATCCAATATTCATCACATCTTCTGTGATCTATGCTCTAGTTTTCAAATTTTATTCTACAAGGGCTTAGTTTCATCCTGTTCTCCTGAATTCCCCTGCTGTTTTTTGACACTGTTAAGCATTTCATTTCTTTTGTAAGCCAAGGAAGAAGCATACGTGTCACTTTATTCCTTTGACATTCCTCTTTCATCATCTCTGTCTCTCTCCCTTCCCAGAACTCTCAACTCTGGCCATTTTCTTCTCTTCTTGCCCTCACAGTTATAAATTTTTCAAGTTTACTTCTCCATATCTGGCACCTCTTTAGTTTGACAAGATCTGCAGAATTTATTTTCACTATCTAAAAGAGCATGGCTTTATGCAAGCGTTTCATTCCTTTCTCTTCCAGATGTTTCTCTTTTTCAAGTACCTTCATTTTCAAGAGTTTCCAGCACTCTCCACAACAGTATACCTATACTCAAATGGTACTTCAAGAGAAAAAAATATATAAATATATATTTAAAAATCTTCTATTTAGTCATGTTAGAGTCTACTCTTAGGTACTCTGAAGTATATCCTACTAACAGCTATCATTTATCAAACCTCTGCATTTCTTCTCTGAAGGTGGTTGACCCTTTGAAAGCTCTACTTTTAGTAGCAAACACGAAGTATACATAAATTGCATTCTGCCTCATACTGCATGTTCTTTGTCAGTCTCTGCTATGGGCTGTGCACTAGTAGAGATCCCCTGTCTCCATGTTGGAGTCAGCAGAAGCCATTTATGCTACTCTGAGGCATTTCTAAGATCAGAATCCTAGAATCCTTAGAGTTGGAAGAGACCTCTGAAGGCCATCTAGTCCAACACACCTACAACAAACAGGGGCATGCATAGTTAGATCAGGTTGCCCAGGTCCTGATCCAGCCTCACCTTGAAAGTCTCCAGGGACAGAGAATTCACCATGTCTTTAGGCAGTCTGTTCCAGTGCCTAACCACCCTCACTGTAAAAGACTTTTTATTTATATCCAACCTAAATCTAACTTCTTTAAGCGTGAAGCCATTTCCCCTTGTTCTGGCACCACAACCCCTGCTAAAGAGATATGCCTTTCTAGGGCAGTGTTCTGCCTGCTGAGCAGAAATCAGATGTGTCACTGTCTCATGTCTGCAAGAGGCATGGCAGGACACACCTGGGTGTCTCACTTAGAGAGCTTCCACCTCTGTTGGTCTTAGGTCAGATACTTTGCTGGCCCAACCATACCATCAAGACTCAGGAGTGACCTCATACCAGGTCAGTTTACTATTTTTAAAAAATACATTCTCCTACCAAAAACTTAGTCCTGAGAAAGGTAAAGAGCCAGTTCTCCTTTGCCTGGAAAAATGTGAACATGCTAAAAATGCAAAATATCACTCATCTTCCAGGAAGACAAGAGGAATGATCCAGGAAACTAGAGGACTGTTAGTCTAACCTTAATCCCTGATGAAGGTGATGAAACCACTAGTTCTAGAACACATATCCAAGCACATAAAAGATAAGAAAGTGATTGGGAGTAGTCAGCATGGGTTTACCAAGGGGAAATGATAGAAATTGCATATAACCAACTTAATAGGCTTCTACAGTGGCATGACTATCTTGATGGATAAGGGGAGAACAGTGGATGATGTTTATCATGACTTTAGTAAGGCTTTTAATGTTGTCTCCTATGACATACTCTTAGTCAAGCTGACGAAGGATGGGTAAGTGGTGGGGAAGACAGAAAGAATAGTAGCTGAATTTGAATTTGTCAGTGGTACAAAAACCAGTTAAGGCAAGACAATTTTGATGTATGTGGCAGGTGTAAATATTGGTAAATATACTATTTAATATCTTAATTGATGACATAAAAGATAAGAATTCCAGGTGTGCAATTGTTGCAGACATGCATTTAAACATGAATCTGTAGTTCAGATTCATGTTTGGAAACAAAAAGGAAAGACAAGGTGATGTTACAAGAAATTAAACAGAGGAAAGTAAAGAATTGTAATGGATGATGTACTGACTGATGTTTTCTGATAGATAATAATTGTGTACATAGTGCTGAGGGTGCTATGAAATAAAAGATAGAGATTTATATTATTCTGTAAGAATATACAGAATACTTTTTGTTGAAAGATGTACACATGAATTGCTCAGATAAAAAATAGAAAATTCTGGTGTATGAAAAATATTAAACTAGAAAGAAGTGTGGAGCTTTGTCTTGCATACAAATGGGCTTTGCTTTCAGAACACATTAAAGGAAGTGACTATATGGTGTCCATAATATGACAGAAGAGATGAAAAAGTATCTCTCTGTACAGCTATAAAGGGCTGACCTCATTTCCTGAGGAGATTACTAACCTACAGTTGGGTACAGGGATTAAGTTGCTGAGAGCATTTCAGCTGAAATGTTTTGCCACCCTGGGAGAAACTAGCCCAACCTGCATTTCCCCTCCAGGAGTTTTCATTACCATTACTACAAATAAAACACTATCAGGCTGAGGAAAATAGTTGAAAAAAAGTTTTAAAAAATGGGCTGTATACTATTTTTTGTTTTGCCCCCCAAGCAAAGAGGAATCTATGGATCTTGAAGGAAAAGCTTTTCTTTGTAGACTAACCACTATGCTACTTTGAATCAGTTTACAAACATTGTGACTTTTGTTTCATCTGCTTCATCCAGTCTTTCATTCTAGCTGAAGTCTAGCTCAGGAAGCACAAGTAAATAAAAATGGAAAAAGGAAATAGAAAAGGAAAGGAAATAGAAAAAGGAAATAGAATTGCTTACAGACAATCATACCAAACCAAATTGGTACTAATAGCTTTATCAATTAGACTGTTTTTATTCCTGGTACCCTGTTTATTCTGGCTTCTTTCCAAACATTGATGAAAAGTTGTGCCTGACTAGAAGATCTCTGCAATCTTAAGTCATACTGACAGATAATAACTGAGAGAAATAATGGAGGGAAATTTCATATTCAGGAACATGTATATAAACATATGTTCCACATGTAGTATAATTTTTAAACTGCTTGTTCTATTTTGTTTTGTTTAGATTTTTGGCTATTTCATAAGAGGAAATGGTGTCATGCTTTCCCATTTGCGAGAAGAAAACACAGTTTTCCTTACATCTGAAAAACAGCGGATTACTTATCCAGGTAAGCATCTTGTG
Organism: Perdix hodgsoniae; assembly: GCA_035772895.1. Lineage (NCBI taxonomy): Eukaryota > Metazoa > Chordata > Aves > Galliformes > Phasianidae > Perdix > Perdix hodgsoniae. The sequence goes on from JAPSGF010000039.1 coordinate 2,404,309, forward strand.
TTTAAAACAGAAACTCCCAAAATGTGTCTGTTCAGTGCTCCCTATTGCACATCTTATTGAAGTTACAGTGATAAAATCTCAGAATCACAGAATTTTCAAGGTTGGAAAAGACCTAAAAGATCATCCAGTCCAACCATCACCAATACTCCCCAGCTAAATCCTATCCCTCAACACAACATCCAAACGTCTCTTGAACACATCCATGTTCGGTGACTCCACCACCTCCTTGGGCAGTGCATTCCAATGCCTGACCACCCTTTCCGAGAAGTAATATTTCCTAATGTCCAGCCTGAATCTCCCCTGGCGCACTTTGAAACCATTGCCTCTAGTTCTAACAGTTGCTTTTGTTTACTAATCGTGCTTCTTCTTGTGTGTTTCAGAATAAGTTTCTTACTAAGGTAAGAGCACTTACCTGAGCACTCCTGAATCATTTTGAAACTACTAAGGTGTCTGACTCGGACTATTTATTTGCCTTTTGTATTTAAAAAAATATATACATATATATTGTAGAAAGGACTAGCACATGGATGATGTGTTAATGTTATTTTAAAATGCAACATTTTTTTTTTAAATTGAGTATAGAATAATATATGACTATGTTTTACAGCCTTGAAGTTGGTGCCAGTGTCTTTCAGGAAGATAAAATGTTCTTGGTATACGGTTTTATTTCTTTAGTATTATGGGGGATTTTTTGTATGTATTGTATTTAGACTTTTCTGTCTGTGAGATGAAGAGTCACCCTGTGTCTTTCACAGTTGTCAAGGAACGAGATATGATTACAAGCATAGTGAAGGTGCCCCATTTGGATTTCACTGTAACATCCTCTCAGAAAGGAGTGCTAACTATTTTTAACAACAAGGTAATTCTGACTCAAACAAACTTTTCCTTATTCTACTAGGTGGTATATGCATGAACTGAGTGAACTGTGATCTAGAGTGCAAACTTATCCACAAAAAAGACAGATATCTAGAGATTGCCAATAACAAAATGAATAGAAATCAGTTCAATATAAAATAATCTGCCTTTTTTTTTTTTAAAGTTTTCTTAAATTCTATATATGCTATATTTATCACTGTGTATTGCATACACAGTAGAAACCAGAGAATCAACTGTTTTCTACAGCTACTGGGAATATTTAGAACGGACAGAAAGATCTTCTGGTTGTTTGCAAAAAAAGTTATTCAATACAGTAAGCTCTTAAAGTTTGGAAGTCTTGAATTTTCAGTCAGTCTTCATGACACTGCTTCACAGTCACTCCCCGTCAGCAAATTGTAGGGAGATCTGTACCGTTTTAAGTAGAAGTTCAGGTTCAAGATCATTTTAAAGTTGGTTTTGTAATTGAGTCTCTCAGATGATATTACTATTTAAACATACAATTCTAGCTGCCATGAAGTACATCGCAGTTCTATGTTCCTTGGCACTTTACATTTATACAATTTTAATACAACTAATTTATTAAAAGCTTTATCAAACAATGCAGTAAAGCTTTTAAACAGCAATAATATTTTCTAGGGCGTCAGCTAATTAGTGCATAAAGCTTCTAATAGCAGCTTGGAAAGCAACAGTGTTCTCCTGTGGATGGTTAAACAGCAAAGCAATACTGCAGTTTTGGTAAATACTGAAGTAATTTGATTGAAAGCCTAGTTCTTTGTCCTTCAGAATATTATCCCTCTTACATACCTTCAAAAAAATATCACAAAGTATAATGTTAAAAATAGTTTCCCTTCTCCCATTTCCACCTCCTCCAGCCCTCCAACTGCTTTGAAGTTCTGAATTGCTGCTTTCTCATAGTCTGGACTGATGTCACTCTGACATCAGTGACTACAGTGTAACTGATATTACACCCAGCTACTTAATGCAGTGAATTACAGGAAACCTCAAATCCCATTTACAAATGGGATTTACATTCTGAAAATGATTAAGGCACTACGACATTTCAGCTGATCTGAGCAAGTGACCTTTGACTTCATTAAAATTGCTCTGATACATCTTGATGCAAGCTAGAGAAAAATCTAGCAGTTTAGCCTTACATTCACTTGAATCTTGTTACTAAAATATGACTTCATCTCATAAAGCCAAATAAAGAGTTAATGCCTTTTACATCATTTTTCTTCAGTCAAAGGCAGTGTCCTGTCCTTAGGCCTCAGCTAGTGAGTTGTTTTGCCTAATCTGACTTTTTAGCTTGTTGATAAAGGACTATGAATAAGGACTATGAATATACTTGCCCTGAAGGTGTTGCTTGGTAATACTTCTGCTCAAAATATGAGCTCATGAGCAGTGTACTGACAATCAGACAATGAAACTTATTTTTGTATAATTCTTGCACTTTTAAAGTACAGACCATTAAATACATGATCTTCTTGGATTCATATGTCTCACACAAGTCAGTGTGTTCCATGTATGTGAATTATGAATAGTATTTGGTCTGTTATAATCAGGGAATCTCACATAAAACACATTTTAACTTTGCCACATCTGAGACATTTGACTGTTATAAAACATATATATGGAGGAAAATATAGGGCTGTATTCTATTCATTCACAAGGAGGAAAACTGATGTCCAGTGCAAATAAGCTTTCCACAAGATCAATTTAGTATTGTTTTATCTGCTCTTTGGAAAGCACATATAACTAGTTTTTAATTGATACTGTGTGAAATCTGAAAATAGCTTAAAAAGGTAAAAAAGAAACCAATTTACATATAAGAATAAGAACAAGAAAGAGATTTTAAACCACCACACTGTTTTTCAGTGTAGTAAACCTCAGTGTAATGTGAAACTTGTTTAACAGTTCTCTACTTGAAGACCATCCTTGGTAACACTGTGCATCACACCTTTATGATAAGAAATACCACGATCACTACTTTTCATTTTATGAAATGAGGAATTGCTGGGACAGGAATGAGGCACTACGGATTTATTATGGATGGGGAATATGGGCAAGAGGAGGTGAAAAAGCATCTACCAGTGTTTCAGGAGGGGAAAAAAAACTGCTTTTGAAAACTGAACATAGAGCTAGAAGACAAAGAAGGTGACCCTGCCTCACTCTATAATGGCACCAGATATGCCTACCTCCCTGAAACTTTCAACATACTAGTTTCCAAGACATACACTGGGCTGTCTGCCAGTAGTTAGCATTGCTGAAAGGTGCTATATCAATACAGTTATTCCTATTTGCAATGTCAGGTGTTGTCTCTACCTAGCTGGCATGAGTTCACATAATCTGGGCCAGAATCAGTTTGTGTTTCTGTATCCCACATCCTACCTCTCATGGGAGTTATGGCTGTCAAAGAATGTTAAAAGTAAAATTTCATTAGAAAAACAGCAGATCTGTACGCCAGTATTAAAGAAGTTCTGTTTTTTTTTTTTGCTCAGTCAAACATGACAAACATTAAAAACAAACAAAGTAACTGTGATAGAAAAAGAGAATTTAAGTTCCTCACTTTACATTTAGAGGAGCCATCAATAGGTTTAAATACCTTTCTCAGATGTAAACCACAAACTCTTTCTATTGGCTACTAATCTTCTGTTCTGCCTGTGGTACAGCAGAGCTGGTTTTAGACTTCTAGTTTAAATGCTAACAAGTTGTTATTTTTATTTTTCAGATGAAAGTTCTGGCAACCACCAGTGTTAAAGTAAGTTCATTTTCCTCCTTTTAAATCATTTGAAGTAAAATTAATTTAATTCAAGTATTATGGTGAAATAATCAGAGACTGAGCATTGTTCAGTATGTCTTCTGACCTTGAGACATCTTTGTAATCTGACATGGGGTACCATTGGATGAACACACAATTTTTTCCTTTCAGTTAAGCAAATGGTTTTGTAATCTGATTTATTTCTTCCGATAAAAAGAAGTCTGAGATAAATTTTGCTTTTTTTCTACCAAATTGTCTATTGGTAAAATTTCTCATTACCTTTCTAAAACATTTTCTTCTAAGCTCTAACACTTCTTTTGTCAGTGTAAAATTTGACTGAGAAAAAAAATATAACTTTATTAGTGAAAAACAGTTGGATTGGTAGGCTATATAGTTTGGGTAATTAATTTCCTTCAGTTAACCTGCAGACAAGAGAAGTGCCATCAGACCTAACATAGCAATGTGATCCCTTCACCTTAAAGTCTATGTAGGTGTCTTGTGCCAGGGGACAGTGCATTTTTGTTGATTCTTATTCACATATCTTGAATGTTCTAAAATGAAACAGAAATACTCCAGGCCACTGGCCCAACTATTCAAAGTTAGCAAGTCTGGGCATGGATTTCATTTAATTTGTTGCAAGGCTAATTTGTCCTGTGGAATTGATGTGGAGGGAGAAAGTGTTAGGAACATTTTTGAGACCTGTTGGCTTTTAGAAACAGACTAGAGTCAACTTAGAGCTTCTCTTACCATTCTGTTACAGGAATGAATTTTAATAATTTGCTCCTGCTTTGTTTCTAAGAACAATTTTTCCAGTCCATATATGTAAAGGTAGAATTAGATCAGAACAATGTTCAGTGCTTTTCCCTAGGGACACCAAGGGGAAAAAGCTGGAATGCCAGTGTGATGTTGCACTGGGCAGTATGTGGTACTCTTTTTCATCTGGGCACTAGACGCTAACTTTAGAATTAATCATCAGTAGAGGCGGATGGTATTTACAGGAAAATTTGGCAGCCATGGCAGAATTTGCACTGTTCAAGGAGACCTTTGCCATATGAAGAGAGGAGGATGGGTTTAAAATGATGGTACCTCTCCATGTTGTAGTATATTACACATATGTAGTATTAGAACTGTGATTCCAAACAGATACAGTACCAAAACTGGTACATTTACATTATCTTACTTCCTATGCAGTAGAAGTAGTATGTGGGGCAAAAATGGCTAAGTCATGGCTTGAACCAGTGATTGAGCATCTGGTGGGAAGGTATGGCCAACCCAGGGGAGCTCAGGTGCATGCAGTTCTGAATGACCAGAAGAGTGGAGCCAGCACCCACCCCTTCCCAGACCATTTAAGGGTTGGCAGTGGAGGCAAGAGTACTCTGTTGGAAATCTGTGTATATCTTGGGTCTTTTGAAGGTAAGCAAAGCTTTTCCTAAAGCAGAAAGGCTGTGAAATACTGTAGTTCTAGGAATGAAATCAAGTAAGTTGCAGCCATCAGAGTTTTCCTAGCATTGTGACAATATAAATAGAAATTGAGCTGACTACATTGAATCAATCATTTATGATTTTGTTCCAGATATTTCATGGTGAACAGGTCACTTCAATCAAACCTGATTTCATTCCTTGATGAGATTATGTAGCTGAGCAGAAATAGCAGAGGCATAAATATAAAACTTAAAACTGTACTATATTTGATTTAATACCACATGACTTTCTGTTTAAAAATGTGGCCACTGCAAAAAAAAGTACTGAAGTACATATTAAATAAGTTAAGGACTGTCCAACTTACAGGGACCAAAAATAGGCAGCATGGAAACACTGTTGAATGGAAACATTGTTAGCAAATAAATTGCTTTTCTTGCAGCATGGGAGTGAAATGCCTTAAAAGACAGATAATACGAAATAACATAGACAAGCCTAGTGGATGGAAGCTAGAGTCAGACAAGATAAAAAAATTGTATTGGAGATGAGGGAGTGAAGACAGAGCCCTGGAGTGACAGGATGAAATAGTGAAAGCTGGTGTAGCTGCCTGGGTTGTCTGTCAAGTACTGAAGCGTAAAGAGGAGAAGCACATAAAGCTTTCGCTCTAAAGCTGAATTTAGGCCACATGTTTTGCTTATAGTCTGTCAGACTCCTCTATCTGCAGCTTCTTAGTGAGTCAAATCAATCTGTCAGTGCACACATTGCTTTCTTCAGGACTTCACTCTTTCTGATAAGTCTCAAGTCCCACAAGGGAGTCTGTTTTGGCAAGAAATTTTTTTGTGGATCTTAAGGATATAGCACCATGCTCTACTATTTATACAGACTGCTTGTTGCGTGGGCTAACTTTCTTGAACATAGAGCTAGCCTGGAGGAGAACATTCAACTTCGGCAACAACCTCTGCACCTCTATTAAACTCTACATTTCTCAGTAGATGTTCTCTGGAGCTCTGGTGCTATGAAGGAAGCCAAATCCTGTTATCTCTGCAGACCTTTATATCTATGGGGTTTTGGTGTAATTTCTCTTGAATTATTTAAGACAAATTTAGTGCAACTTTTCTTAAGATGTGAATATTTCATTTATATATGTGAAAAAAATTCTGTTGAAGGAAGAAAAAACTGGGTGAATATTGTTTTCTCTCTGTTGGTGTTTCATATAGCCTATATCATACTGCCTCCTATCATCTGTAGACTGAAATACAGAAGAACATAACTAACACTTCCTTCCTCTACCTGTAGTGTTGGTAAATAAAAACATTTAACAAATGCCAGCTAGAGAACTGACTCCTACAAAAAAAGAGAATTCTATAAATAGGCATCTAAGAAAAATAATCTTTGAAATAAAACACAAAATGTCTTTTATTTTCTTGGCTTAAATTTTGGGTTTTATTAGAAATTCCTGTATCTATAATTCCTGTAGTCTATACTCCTTTTCTGGTCCAATTGTGTTTTTTTTTTCCAGTTACAGAATAGGACTCAATGTAATTTGTTTCCCATTGTAATAACTGGTAAGGTCTATCTCTCACTCTTCTGGATGCTATTTTGCAGTATTTTGTTTCCCTTTGACCGAAGAATATCTTTCACTCACTGGACCACCTAATGATCTTACACTATATGTCTTTTTAGACCTCAGTCCAAATTCAATGAAAACTAAATCCTTAAAAGATAACAAATGCAAACAGTTGTAAGACTGTTTTGTAGCATAGCAACTGTAATGCCACCTGACAACTAGAACCAGCATGGTATCTTTGCAGCTTGTAAAATATTTGCTATGCAATTACTTATGTCATCCCACTATACTCACCACTAATCTGAATTTTCCAGCCTGGCCCTCTCATTCTTACTAAATGATGCAGAACTTCTGAATATCCTAGTAGCACCTGGTACTAGTTTCTGAAAACAAATACGTTTATAAAAATACTGATTACCTCAGTCTCAATAGATTGAGTCCCAGTTAATGGTTGGGGTTTTTTTCATAAATCATTCAGCTTTCCTTTCTGAAAAGTTTTCTATGAGGAGGAACATTAAGTACTTCTATAGATATGTCAATTCACACATAGCTGTTACCAATGAGCATCTTCCTTATCTTTTACCAAAGATGTTATGGGCCTCGAGGGTAGCACGTTATCAAAGAAAATCTACAAATTATCAAAATCTTAAAAGAAGTTGTAGCTGCCTACATCTGTCTTTCTATGTCAGTTAGTCACACCTTGTAAGGTACAACTATTGCTTGCACTTTCACTGATATTTCTTTTTGAGTAATTTCTTGTATTCTTCTTTATCTTCACAGAGCAATTTCATGATAGAATTTTATTAAAGCAGATCATGGGATTTCTTTTTCGTTTGAGATCAGTTGATTTCCTTCCCAAATCTGGATACTTAATTTTTTCCCTTGCTTTCTACACATAAAACAGAAGTGGTTCAGTCATCTAATCTATTGAAAACAGTAGATTTCCAGGCAGGCAATAACAATTCAAACTTTTTATTGATGTAATTTCTTTGTTAGCTGCTGAGAATTTATTAAAGTCTTATTTTTTGTTTAGATTTTAAATGTTTTTGAAGAGACAAGCAGTTGCTGCTATAATTCAAGTTGCTAAACTAAAAGGAGAAGTCTGTTACTTTCAGTTCTGGAAGAACTGTAGTCTGGTTCTCTTTCAAATGCATTACTTGTCCTCTCAAATCAATACTCTTTTAAACCAGGCCTTTATTTTTTGGACCACTGATGTAGAAAGGCCATGTGTACAATCAAGGAAAAATAATATAATTGAAAGGTACAATCAAAAATTGATGTATAGTCAAGGTGTGGAAATAAACCAACAAGAGAGTTAGGCACAAGGGGAACAAAGAGAAAATAGGTGGAATGCTTACCTGTGTAGAGGGCTTGCTGTGGAGGGCTCGCTGCAAATGGCTCCAAAGGAGTGGATCTCTCAGAAGAGATCCTTCCTCCCTGGCAGTCAGCACTTAAATGGGTCTGGAGAGGTGGAGCCTGGCTCCACCCCTTCCTGCAGCACAGGTGAATTGCTTTCACCTGTGCTTCCAGGGCTGACATACTGCTTGCCTCAGATAACTAATCAAAGGTTCAGGCTGTGATTCAGCAGCTCCCATACAGCCGTGTCATTCCGTAAACAAACAACAAAAAAAATGAAAGTGATAGGCAATATCAGTATGCTTCTTTGGATTATACTAGGTTGTCATTTATCCATAAACTGTACTGATTTTTTTAACTGCATGGAGCAAGATCCTCTTACAAATCTCTGGATGCCTTAGTGTCTCTATGAATTAGTTAAGAGGCCTAGGGAAACAGAACAATTTTCATATTTGCAGCATTGTGTGAATGCATTTGTCAGTGATGCCTACATACCTTTATAAAATGTTTAAAACTAGGAGATCTTGGAAAATCAGGAATTTCTACTTCATACTTCTGAGCTAGGTCTGAGCATGACAGTTACATCTTTTGTTCTTCTTGTATACTTATGCTTTAAGAATTAGAGAGCCTTTATTTGGGAATTTCAGCAGATAATAAGCAGGAACATAGCAAAAATAAATGTACTCCTAGTGCTGTCCATTTCTGTTATCATCAGAGACGAATAAGTAGTATAGAAACTAAGAATAGCTTGATTTAAGCTTTTGCCAGATAATCTCTCTCATATATTCTTCTAACTGCGTTCTCCCTGTCATGTACATCATTATAATTGCACAGGATTACACCTCTGTTTTCATTAATGTAAAGTGTTTGCTTATGAAAAGACATGCTCCCCTGATTGCTGGAATTGTTATCTAAAAGATGGTGTGTATTTCTTACTGCAATTCTCCAAAATCTTAGTTTTGTTTTTGCTACTTGTTAATTTATTTGGTTACTCAGCAGTGGCTCACACAGTAACTGGATTGTTTCTGTTAAGTAGGTGAGAAATACTTGATGTTCACCTGGGATAAATCACTCCAGAAGATGTGTGCTGACTTTTGAAGATTCAGTTACCAGGACAGTAGTTACAGGAAGCAGGACTTTTCAGAGGAGGGAAACATTTTAGTTAATAATATCAGATGACTTCTCATATCGCTGTCCTGTAATGCAATTACTTTTGCTTAATTGTTTCAAAGTAATATCTGAGGTTCTTGTTTGTATTTCTAGGGAAGCATAAAAAAAAGATTCTGCTTTCTGGTTATCAGGGCTTTAAGTCCTTTCATCAGGGCCTATTTTATTTCCTACATTATTTAACTACAAACACACACAAAAAAACACTCTTTATACTTCTTGACTGCTTACAGCAGAAGTGTAAGATTCTCTTTATTGCCTGAGTTTGATTATCCTTTTGCCTCTGTGCCATCTCACTGTGTATGATAGACTTTGAAGCCTGTGCAAGATGCAGCCTGGTTATTCTGGCTGCGTAAGTACAAACTACATCTACAAGGAGGTAACATCATTAAAAATGCGAAACCAATTTTTTTTTTGTATCAGTTAGTTGTGGTTATCTGACACTACTGTGGAAGAACCAAGAAGCTGGAGGTAACAAAGTCTTCTGTAAGAATTAACAAGCATTCTTCATAGCCCCTAGAGGGCTACAGTTTTTCTCTGTCTCTTGGAGAAAAACAGTTCAAGAAATCCTTGTAAATGGATTACCACTTGCACATGGCTGTTAGAAGGGAAAGAAACAATAGAGTATTGACATCACTGTCAGAATTATGGACCCTTTACACTAACAGCAAAATCAATATTGTGTATGTTGAGTCCTGCTCAGCACATCATTCTCTGTAGAAGCCAGGATGCCATTGGCCTTCTTGACCACTGGGCACACTGCTGGCTCATACTTAGCCAGCTGAACTTCAGTTCACCATCATCTTAGTCTTGTGCTTTTTGCTTCCTAATTCACTTCAAGGATGAAAACTCTATATTGAGCACCACAGATCCCTGTTTTAGCTCTAGTGGAAGTACTTGATAAATAGTTAGTGTTGTTTAGAGGATACAGGTAGGTATAGGTTCCTTGAAGATCTGTGGGGGGGGGAAGTAATTTTAAGTCTGTGTCATTGTTTAATTGTAACTTTTAAAATAAGGGTTTTGCTATTGCAGGTATATCAGAAAACATCCTGTATTTCAGTACATGAAATTAATGTAGAAGATAAATATAAGTAAGATATGTAAGATAAGTAAAATAAAACCTATTAATAAACCATGGGGTAAGATTTTGAACAGAAATTTTTAAAAGTTTAAAAAAAAAAATAGATACAATCTGGAGCGTATTCCTTTTCTAACCCACTCTCATTTTAGGAAGGTCCATTACATTTTCAAAAATTAATAACTGTTCCAATATATATATTTAATGGTTAAACAAAAGCAAATTTCAGGGTATTATACTAAATTTGAGTCTCTACTTTGCAAGATTAATTATTTTACATTATGATCTGTATAATTGAAGGTATACTCAAAAGATGGGTTATCACAGGCATATATACTGCATACATTTGTAAATATAGAATCTATTGGAAGTATTATTTTATATTATTTAATACAAAATACTTATTTTTAGACATTCATTTTTGTAGGGTTTATTGTTTGGGTGAGGTTTCACCTACAGCTGAAAATTTGAGTACCTTTAACTTTTTTCCTTGGATAGTTTAGTTAAAACTAAAAATTCCACTTTAACACAGATATATAACCTCTTAACTTCAATTTGCTGTACTCAGAATATGTTTTTTTCAGTGTTATTACAGTTCAACTAGTAGTATACTTGTGTGTATCTTATATGCAATCTCTGCATCTGTGAGTTATTGATTACACGCTGAGTTGAGCTACTGCATTTGTGAGCTACTACTGGAGTTAGAACTCTGTCTTACTAGCTTGGGCTGCATCTAGCAATGGTTAGTGCTGAGCATATGGAATTTATGCAGATATTACTGCATTATGGTTAAATACTTAAAACAATAGACAAGGTTATAAATTCTCAGAAAACCCCTGTTTAGCTACTCTTTTTGTTTTTATCAGGATAGTGCTTGGATCCATGGATGTGATTTCCTAACTCAGCTGAAATGTGTTGTGGCTGTAACTGAAAGGACAATCATCGTCTGGGACTATGCCTCAATAGGGAAAAAGGTAGTATGTTCGATCAAGCAAATGCAAAAGGAGATTTGGAGAAGGTTAATCTATCTTTTTCAATGTACATTCATATCCCTTTTGCCCAACAGGTTGAATGCATTAACTTTTGTCTTTGTAGGAAGGAACTTAATGAAACAGTGTAATTCATATTAAAGAAAGAATACTCTTTCCACCGAATATAATTTTTAGACTCTTAAAACTCAAAAGAAAAAAAAATCTTGTCCTATTGTTGTCGCAATCAAACTGACAAAAGCAGTTTATTTTTCTGCATGTATCTTATGCAGAATGTGTATGTATCTGATATATATGCACAGTTATCTTGGACTGTATTAAAAATCAAGGAACAGGCCTTACAAAGGAATTCAGCATAGACTCCTTTGAGATAACTTCCTGATTTAAAGAAAATCTTGCTTCACATATTATATTTTTGTTTGTACTTTTCAAGTGTAAAAGCATCTCAATTTTTGATAGTATATTTTCAAGCAAGTTTATATTTATGCAAGCTTATACTTTATTACAAAATATGATTTTTTTACAAGGATTTCTCATCCATGCCATAGCTCTTTCGTGCAGTTTCTGTGGTTTTCTCAGTAGCTTTGAGGAGATATAAGGAAAAGAAGCAGAGCTATTTTTAGAATAAGATAAAACTTAATAATTTTTTCACTTGTTCTCTTAAAATTAAAAGTCCTGTTCCCTTACTCAGATAAATCAAGGGAAGTCTTTCTTTCCATTCAGTTGGAATTCTGAGAAGAAAGGTTTGAATATTTCTCTTAGAGTCTTCTCAGGGTAGGAAAATACCACAGTGGCTTGCAGCTGTATTCATTGCCCCATCTCAATACCTAAAAATTCAGGCACCTGCCTATTTAAGCATATTTGGTACTGCTAGACTGTACTAATAACTTCTAAACTGTGTTACTATTCATTTCATGATTTGAGTAATTCTGTAAATCAGCTATCTCACATTTCCTGTTGACAAAGACATTGTCTAGAAGAAAAGCTTTTATGATCTTAGCAAATACACCATCCCAATAAACAGTTTACTGAATTTCACAGGGTAATTACTTTATCGTCAAACCAATGGAAAACAGTCTGCTCTGTGTTTGCACGGCGACTATGTCTGATCAGCTGGGTGAGGATAATATCCTAATGGGAGATGACAAAGGCTACGTTAACCTACTTAAAGTGACCATTGATCACTTTGGGTTGAAGCAGTGTAAAGGTAAAAAAGAATCTCAACTTCAGATCTTGGATTCCAAAGATTTTAACATGTAAGTTATTTATGATAAAATGTTTTATGTTGGGCATTATTAGTTAGTTTGGGGTGTTCTCAGGCATGAGTGAAGGGTCAGCTTCTCTGTGTGAATTAACCCAACCTAACAAAGATAATAACTTTTAAAACTGCAAGTAATGTAATTTGCTTGTTGTTGTGTGAAGGAAGTGTTAGAATTTTCAGTAGATCTTACAGTAGAAAGGCTGGAGAGTGAAATTTCAGGGAGGAATTCACAATTGCTTTTATTCAGACATAGGAAAGCCTTATTGTGTCTTATTAAATAGAAGCACCATTATTACTAGAGAAGAGCATAATTCAACTCTAACACTAGCTCTGTTCAAATATATTTGCGTTTGAGCTGAGAGAGGTGTTCTGGACCTGGCTTGGATATTCAGTGATAGCATTTATTGTGTATAATCGTACTGACAAAATTTCTGTCCAGCTATGGGCATGTTGCAGTAGATGATGCTACTAAATCCTAATAATAACATCTCAATTTATATCCATAGTGTTAAACGCAAGCTACACGATGACTGGGTTTTGAAAGTTAAATATATTTCTGACCTAAACTGTTTTGGATCCTGCTCCTCGGACAGCATTCATTCATTTGTTTTAGATGACATAAAACGACTAGAGGACAACTTGTAAGTATGTGGTAAAGTTTAAAAAAAAAAAAAAAAAACTACTTGTTTTATAACTGCATGAGATTAGTGCCTTGCAAGTTCCCATCTTGTTATATTGAAGCTGTCTTTTCTAAAATGCTGATAACACATAAAAATACCACTGTTTAAATACTTGAACAATTTTGTTTCTTAGTTTATAATGTAGGAAAGAATCGATATGTTTATTGCTCATCATTTCTAAAAATAAACTACATTAGCAGTGTTGTCTGATTTAACTTCTCAGCAGGCAAAATATAGTTGCATTGTTACATGTATATCATGTTTCTATTTATTTAAACTTGATATTCACAAAAATCAAGGAAGTTTCAGATACAGATTTAATTTCACAAGATTCAGTTCCACTAGCTTAAATCAAGAGAACAGTTTATTCTGTGAACGGTGAAATGTTCCATTTGACTTTTCTGTAAGTTTTGGAATGCTATAATTAATTTAGAAAGAAAAAAAACGCTGGAAAATCAGAATAGTCAAAAGTGTACATGCTAACACCAATCATTCTTTCCTGTATAGAATGTTAACCACAAATGTCTTGGTAGGTCTTAAAGTTAACACTAACTTCAAATGCAATAAAATATTTATCTTTATAATATAATAATGCTTCTTACTTGATTAACTATTTTAATCATGATTACAGACCTGTAAAGGAATTTTCTGTTCCTAGAGGAGTCAATGCCTTCACATACTGTGGAAAAGCAAAGGTCATTGTCACTGGAGGTAAGTATGAGGCTTATGTAATGTCAGAAGAGAGTAAGTTTTTCCAATATATTATTCTGTTGTAACTTTTTATTTTCAGTTAAAGAAGATGAAATAAAAGCTGAGTTAGTATCTTAAGAGTATAAATAGTGGCTTCTTTCTAAAATGACAGGAAACAGAGGTATTGCTTAGAATTACTGGGAGCTTGGCTCTGAAGAGATGCTGTTCCTGAAAGAAATCTAATAAGGACTTGGCCTGTGTTTGATTCAGGGATTTTATTATTTATATAACAAAACAAGAGAAAACAGTAGTTTGATCTACTATTAAAACACTTCTCCAAGCTATGGTGATGACTGCCTGGTCAGGTTTAAAAAATTTCTCCTTGCTCGCTTCACATTACTCCTTAGCTTTTCTTTCTTGTTATGAGCAGTCACACTGGCTCACCTTAATACTTTCTGTTGCTTTTCTCTTTGATCATGTTTCTCCAAAGCTTTACTGTTCTTTTTTTTTCTCCCAGTGGAGACTCAAAAATAGTACACTTATAGCCATTTCTTTCCATTATCTAATATTTTAGGAACTTTTCTATTGCAGTGGTTATATTTCATTCTGTACAAATACATCTAGATTATGGCAGCAGTCTTGTTTAGTGTAATCCGTTTGATATATTAGTGCTTTGGAGTGACTACAGTGATGCTGTCTATTGCTGAAAATGGCCAAGGCTCTGCTGGCTAGCCTTTATTAATAAACAAAACATTGAAAGAAATTTGAGGGGGAGGAAAAAACCCAACACCTAGACAAGAAAATAATGCAATTCAAGATTAAGTGAAATTTACTACAGGGAAAACTAAGATATGTATATTGTCTGATATTTATTTTTGATTTCATAAATTTTATTGTTTTTTTTTAATACACAAAATTAAAAGGGAAAGCACTAGGGCTATTAGTGAAAATCCTAAAGTAGAGCCTTTGAGGAGATCTTATTTAGATTGATTTGTCACAAAACAACACAGCCTGAAGAGTATGATGGTATTTCCTGCCAGTAGAACTGGAGACTTTTACTGTAGTGATAAATACACAGAAAAATATCTGAGCATGGCAGAAGATCATATACACAAGAAATAATGGTTTCTGTTACACATTGAAAATTGTTCTTTGAGGAGGAAAAAAATCTAGATGAACTTTCTAGAAAGATAAGAACAGCAATGGTATGAAAACAGGGCAATCATGTAGCAATATTTGCTTAAGATACTTGTGTACCACTGAATAGTGGAAGTAGCAGAAATATCCTCTTTATTTAAAACGGTGCTTGAAATTTTTGAAAAAGATAGATTACATATATGTCAGTGTTGACCAGAGACTTGGACTGTAGGGCCTTCTATCCTATCTAAACCACTACCTAATCAGAGTATTTTTATAAGATGGGCTCTCTTGCCACTGCATTTTAATTTGTCTTGACTTTCGCTGCATGAAAGCATAGACAACATGACAAAAGATTAATATTGTGTTCAAGAAGAACTCTGCAATTATGTCTTTAAAGTGTAAGAATTATTCTTAAATATAACAATCTTCCAGTTTGTTCTTGCTCATTACACTAATATCTTTGATTTGGAATCCTGTCTATCTTGCTTGCCCACTGACCTTCACTGATGTCAGAAGGCATCTTCCTGCCTCATTCTCATTTACAGTGCTTAGTCTTGCTGCTTTCCTTGAATACAGAAGGAAAGATTTCCTGGGCTCTACTAGTTGCAGGCAAGAGTGGGAATGAATTGTTAAACCAATTAAAGGATGTGATAGTCCCTTTAAAATTTACTGTGAATTTTAAATAAGAAGTGCTACTGCAAAGCCGCATCAGGGCACACTAGTTTTGTCTTTGTATCTTAAAAACCAGCATTCTCCCTGAGCAACACAGGAAATACAATTAATGACATAATTAAACTCTTTCAAATGAATGTAGGCACCTGAGTTAGTAAAGTCTTGTTGACTAGTAATATACCCTGAAAATTAATGGCCGGAGCAGCTAAATAATCTAGGAATGTTACATAAAGATTTCTTAGGAATGCACAGGCACTACTGAAAATTGTTTGTCATATTCAGCAATTAAAAAGAAAATCCAGCCTTTGATTGTACGATAGCTTATCATGTAATCAAGGAGTATAATTTGCTAATGACTTTGCTAAGCCTCAATCTATTTTTATTTAGTGATGTATTTATAGCACAAGTGGTATGAAAAGTACTGAATCCTACAATGTATTTTTCATTAGGATGAGAATATTAAAGTGTCTTAACGCCCTACTCTTCAATCATTTATTTAGTTGTATTAGAATACTGTAATCAGTTTCACCAGTACTGTGATACAACCAAACTTTGTCTTCCAAATGTTTGACTTTTGTGGTAATGAATGAGAATGATACAAGCTAAACTGATGAAGAGTTCACTTTTGTTGCTCAAACCTGTATTTCTTTTATGAATGAAATGATATAATCCCATTAGAGGCCTAAAATATAGAGTCCATGGTAGTTTACAGTAACTTTTATTTAATATTTTGCATTATTATTATGCTTAAAGTGATATGGTTTTCCTCTTACTCTATATTTATTTCAATTTAATTATGTCTTAGTCACTACATCAGAGAACACTTACAGTAAAAAGCAAATTACATACATAAACAAGAACTGGACATTACCAGCTTTAAATAATATGATAAATCATCTTCTAACCCCACTAATTTTTCAAATCCAGTTATTGTTCTCCTGTGAGTAATAAAGCAAAATTTAATTTATTAGTGATTTCTTAGTCTAAAAGTAGCAGTTCAAGACTGATTAAAAATAATCTTCTGTGCTTGCTCAATAGCCTTTGCACATTTCTGGCACAAATAAAGTAACTGATAAAAATTGCTAAAAATTTCACGTAGAAAGCATTTTACATAGGGAAATATTTTCTTTCTTAATTAGGTTTATTTACTTAAGATATTAAAAGGAAGAATAACAAGTATTAGTGATTCTGTTGTTGAAAGCAATTTCAATGTTTGAACACACAAATAAAAGGAGAAGACCTCATTCTCATTATACTAAGACACAAAATTGCTCATCTGTAGTTACTATTTCCCACCTGCCCTCAACTTTCATGTCTGCTCCCCTTCCCATTATGTATGACCACCCCCTTCACTAAGTGGAGATCATTATTTTTTTTATCATTTTCTAAATAAGATCTCTGAAGGAAAAAAAATCTACACCCCAACTCTGTGTTTAATTATGTGTTAAGCTTTTACAAGGCAAGCATATGTAATCACAGCCAGTGCCTCTAACAAAATTAAAAGGCTTCAAAATGGAAATCAGTTATGTGGCTTTAATACAAGTATGGGATTAAGCAATGAATACATGTTAGCATTTAAGCTGGAATCCAGCCTTTACAATGAAAAGTTAGTATTCTTAAGTGAGTTGGCTACACACTGAAAGCTGAGACTTTTGAGCACCAGTACCTCCATTAAGAAGCTTACTTAATAGTATCAGTGACAGTCTTTTGAATATATATATTTTTTTCTGACAGGTCATGACAAACTCCTTCGTTTGTGGCATCCCTATATTAATACTAGGCCTACAGGAAAGCTGTCTGGACATCAGCACAGTATTGTGGAAATTGTGACAAATGAAAAAGATCAGCATGTCATCAGCCTTTCATTTGCAAAGGTAAAATATTTTTCTTAACTTCAAATCAGTACTTCAAATCAAAATAGCAATGTGTTTTTGAGTAATACTGATACATCTAGTCTTAATCTTATTGATAATCTGTTTGTTTATTTTAATTAAAAAGTAGGGTTTTCCTTTTTTCCTTTTTTTGAGTAGCAAGACTGGAATTGACATATTTGAATTTTTCTTTCTGTGTATGCAAAAAAACATAATAAATATTAACATTCTGATAGATTCTGTATTACCTGTCAGCTGGCAGAGTTATTACAAAACTGGTATCTGAATGCTTAATTCAATAGTAATCATCTGCAACAACTTCCTGCTGTGTCATTTCCCTTTTCTCTCCTTGTCAACCTACCAAATATATATATGTAGTTTTTTTCTTACACTGGACACTCTATACACCATAATCAACTCTCAGACTCTTTCTTAACAATGTCAGTTATGAAACTTAGTAATTAAAAGTATTATTCATGAACAGAAATTGTGCACATTTTTACAAGTATGGCATGCTGACGCTTATTCATTGCTGGCAAAAATGTATAGCCAATGGCGATGGCTATGCTGGGAAGCGTAAAACATTCCACCAGAATACAGACTTTTACATACTACACAAGCTCTTTGTTAAAGTAGCTGCATCCTAAGAGTCTGCTATTAGCCTTCCATAAGGATGTCTAGCAGTAAATAATTAATTTCATTATCTGACATGGCAGTACTTCTACCTGCTGTATATTCACTGGCTACTGCAACTCAATCTCTCATGTTTCTAGGAACAGATGAAAATTATGAACAAATATCTCACTCTTATCAGTGAGACTCTCTCAACAGATATATCATTCAACACTGTCCCTTCCTCTCTGTATTTACTTTGTTCATTTTACTGCAACTGGAAGCAGTTATTTTATTTTTATTTTTTAATGCTGCAAAACACTTGATACATTCAGAAACCACTGATAGGAAAAGAACAGTCATAGGTAGGGGCATTAAACCTGGAGATGTGGTTGCAGGAAGATGGTTGTTCTCATGATTTTTCCCTCAGAATGATCACTGGAAATGAGAAAATCAAGGATAGTGGTATAGCAGTGGTACTGAAATGCTGTGTAGCTGTGAAAACCATTTTGTCTCACTTTAGTGTGGAGTGAGAATTCAGAATTAGAACAGTAGAGGTCAAAGTATCTTGTCTTGCCTGCTGAATTATTGATGAAAGCCAGTAAGACAGAGCTGTCCCACTAATTTAACTAGAACTATTCCTGTGATGGATCTGGTTGAATTACTTGAGTGAGTCAGGTGAGGAAGATTTGACTCTACAAACTTGAATGCGTAAGAACAATCTCAGTACAACTGTTGATTAATGGAGCTAGGATAAGGAGTACATTCTGACTATAACACTCTAAGCTATCCCTTGTAAACAACACAAAACTTTTATTTTCAAATAAGTGGAATTTTCTTAGTCCTTTTTCTCTTTAAAAGTAATTTCATTTTTGATAGCTAATACTTAAAGAGTGATGTATGTACTTATGCATGGTAGGAAAGTACTGCAATTGCAGTAAACAGGTTCATTTCTTGAATTTCCATTATTTGGCATGGTAAGACTTCATTCCATTCATAGTTTCTTACAAATCAAATGCAGCTATTTAGATGCAAGCATATAAACATTCCTTGCTGAAATATGCCCGTACTAAATTGACTTTGTTATAAATACACCTTCCTCTTGTTTTTGTTCTGACAGAATCCAGGAAGGGTGTCTTAGTTTCAGCTGGGATAGAGTTGTTTTCTTCACAGTGTCTGCTATGATGCTATGTTTTGGTTCTAGGAGAAAAAACAATGTTGATAACATACTTATGCTTATAGTTGCTGCTCAGCAGTTCCGTACAGAACCAAGGCCATTCTCAGCAAAGGGCCCATGGAGCTGGGATGGAACAGAACTGGGACAACTGACTTAAACTGGCTAAAGGGATATTCTGTACATATGATATCATGCAGGAGTTTTGAAGGGAGTGGGAGTTCTCTCTCCTGCTACTCAGGGCTAGTTGGACATTGGTTGGGGATGGCGAGCAATTGTGCATCATTTGTTATATACATATATATGTGTGTGTGTCTTAATTATTACCCTTTTCCTTTTCTCTATATTAGTAAATGGCTTTATCTCAACCTACAAAAGTTCTGTGGGATTTTTTTTTTTTCAGTTCTCTCCCCCATCTGACAGGGAAGGGGATGGAATGAGTGAACAACAGTGTATAAAGTTGCTCAACACTACTTAGCTGCCACAGTAAGCATCGGTGTGTTATCAAAGTGGTTTTTTCTCCTAGAACAAAAACATAGCATCATACTAGACACTCTGAAGAAAACAGTTCCTTCCCAGCTGAAACTAAGATAGAAGATAAAGAATAAGACATGTTATTGATTTCTATACTTTGTGATTTTGTAAATTTACAGGAACCTTAATATTAGCAGCTTCCAGCCTTGCCTCTCCAGGTCTGCTGAATGGCAAACTTGCTGTGTAATATTCCAGAGGGGAGTCATAAATGTCTTCTGCCTGTCTGGAACCAAGCATGTCATTGTATCAATGCCTGTGTAGATTACCATCTGTGTTTCTCTAACCTATTTTGAAATCAGATAACATTGCTTTAAGGATTTATTTATAATACAGTCATCGGTCTTCATGGAAAAATTACAACAGCTGAGCTGGAAGTACACTGTTTAATCTACGTCAAACCATTGCTAATCAGGGTTGTTACTGTATATCAACAATATTAAATTTAATCTAGAAAATTAGAAAAAGGCATTTGAGAAATTTGCTCCAGATACCCTGCACAGAAATTATTTGGCTACATCTACATCAGATAGAGTTTTTGTATACTGTTTTGAAAGTCAAAGTTAATCCTGTCCTTTCTGCTGTGATTTTATGATAATAATTTATCTTTTTTATGTTTACTTCTCCCAGATATCATATTGCACAAACCTTCAAGAACATTTGATGGTTTTTTGATTATTTTTTTTTCATGCAACTTAACCAACTTTCTGGTATTTGCAATGCAAATTACTTTTTCTCTTGAATAGTCTGCAAGTAAGAACTGCAAAATTAGCATAGAAAAGAGCGGGCTCAGGGAGCCTTTTATCAAAGAAGAGCAAGGCTCTTTTCATTGGTGCCCAGTGACAGACAGTGGACAAAAACCAAAATATAGGAAAAATGATCTATGCATCAGGAAGCATTTCGTTACTCTGGGGGTAGCTGAGGACTGGCATAGGTTGCCCAGAGAGGTGGTACACTCTTGCCATTGAAGGCCTTTAAAAGCCACTAGACGTGGTCCAGTGCAACCTGATCTAGGTAGCCTTGCTTGAGCCTGGTAGAGCAGATGGATCCAGGAGGTCCCTGCCATGCTCAGCCATGCCATGATTCTGTGAAGAAGAAGGATTTAGAACTAATTTTAAACGTGCTTTTTTGGCGTAAACCTATATTTTGCTACTCTACTACCTAAATTTATATGACATATAACATACATGTGTGCTTACAACCAGTGTGCAGTTGGACTGTTTGAGAAAAATCTCTGTTCTAGTTATGGTGGTATCTTTCCAAAATGCTGTTTCTCAGTTTATATGAGAATATATGAATTTCCTTCATAATTGAATTGCCTTTGTATATTATAGGCAAATTTGAAGGAAATGATCCAGTAGATTTTCTGTTTCTGGGCAAATATTTGATTAGTAAAGCATTAAATAATCTGTATTTGCTGCAGAAGAAAAAAGACCAAGATCCATATTCAGCCTGTATTAATTTCCTTAGATTTTGTAACAAAAACCTGAGATCTAAAGATTAAGCTACATTAAAAATAAAAAAAAATACAATAAAAATAAATAAAACCTGCAGTTTTCTAGTTCCCTTGGTTTTTCAGTTGGTGAAGGAAAAAATATTGGATCTTAAAATGTAAATGAGGTGTTTAGATAAAGATTAGTTCAATACTACATCTAAGGTGAGAGCTGTGTCATTATTCTAAGGTCAGCTGAACATCAGCATGAAGAGCACGGTTGTTGTTTTGAACTCACCCAACCCACGTGTTTAGAGGCACGTATCTGTGTCTTAAACCTCAAACTTGCTTCTGACCCACACACCATCTAAATATCCATTTAAATTATTTTCTAGAAGAGTTAAGGGTCATTTCATATTTGCAGTAGGCATCAGGTATTTCCGTTGTCAGCATACTGGGCAGACAGTACAGACAGATATACGGATCTTTTACAAAATCTCTGTCATTGTACAGCACTCAGTAAATAGCCTGCAGACCCATTAATTTGCAACCAGACTCACTGTTGCTTATTACCCAGTTTAATTTTCCTTCCAGTATTTCTCAATGACTGGGAAAGAAAAAGTAGCCTTATGTATTACCAGGTTAGTGGTACTATTTAAGGAAGTGATTTGAAATGTATATAATTTTGAACTTCAGCAAATTACTGTCTCAGTAAGGCACTAGGTATAGGATCAGCTGCTGGATCAGCTCACACTGTGTTAATATGCTTAGAGCTAAATCCTCCTTGTCTTTGCCTCAAAAGTAATCCTACTGACATTGATTTATTCCTAAGTCTTCTAATAACTTTGGGGAGTTGTAGTACTTTGTAGGATCACCTTCAGAGATCACAGGATGCAAAACTGAACTCCACAGGTAACTTACTGTATTTAATAATATGGCAGGCAGAGCTGCAGTTTGACCTCTGCTTCATGCCTGGTGATTTTTCTTTGGGGGTTCAGACTTTGGGTATGAATTTGTAACTTTTTCACTTACAACATGGAACCTTCAATGACAAACTGAAGTAGGTAAGCTGTGCAGCAAATAGAATCCCTGGAGAAGAAGAATCTCTGCACCATTACACGCTACAACATCTTTATGCAAAAGGAATGTCCATGGGTCAGTGCTAACTCTGCTAGTACTAGAACTGAGCCAACAAGTATTTTTCATTGATGTAAGTCAGCGCTGCAGTCAGTATCACTGTTAATGTAGCTTAGGTTTTCCTGTGTAGTGGAAACAGCGTGAAGAAGGAAAACAGTAACTTTCAAAAGCAATTGAAGATCCTTCTTTCTGCACTCTGCCTCCACTCTGATTTTGTTTTCTTAAAAACAATCTGTGTGATTTCACAAGACACAGTCAAAAAGCATTTTATCATAAGAGCATGTCTTAAAGGGCTTCAGTGTTCCCAACGCTTACCAGAATTGGGAAGTCCTTCATTAAATAAAACAGTTTTTAAAAAATGTTCTTCAGGAATCTCCCCCGTCATCTCCTAATTTCAGATTAAGAACACCTTTTGTTTCTTGGATTTCCTCACGAGTTCATGCACAGTCATATGTACTGATTCAGATGAGCAGCAGTGACATTATATCACACTGCCATGCTGGTGATGCCTTGTGTTAAAGTTACTTATATGTAGCAGTGGTTTGTTATCTCCCCATCTCATGTCCCCAGACTGGAAAAAGAAGAAAGGTTGAGCGGAAGGAAGAGATTTATTAATGACCAGGTTTTTGCATGTATTCACTTGTGCTATAAAATCACTTTCTCTGTGATTTATTCCTTGATAAAATGTCCAACTGATGTTTTGACTGACCAATTTTGCTTGGAAAAAAAAATGACACTATTAAAACTGTTTATCTTCAGTTTTATTCCAATTTTTAATAGATCTGGATGGTATTTCCAGGAAGGTCTCTGTTCAAGAGCTTATTCTTTTCACCTGACTTGAGTATCTCCACTTATACTTACTTCTGATTAATATTCTGTTCTTAGAGCTGTTTTTACACCTCCTAATTGTGATTGGGCCAGAAATCATCTTGGAGATTTACCTTTAATATTGCCCTAACTTTTTCAACCTCCATCGCCAATTCTTCTTTGTATTTTTGCTTGTCTACTTTTTTTTTTTTTCTAGGTGAACAAACAGCTTCATTGTTTTCTCTATTTAACTGAATTTTCTTTTTCAAACATTCTCACTGGCTGTTTCTCCATTAAGCTCTTTTTGTACGGTTCAGCAATTGCATGTCTGAGGAAATTTCTGAAATACAGTCAGAAATCTATAAGAGAAGTATTATAGAATGGCCTGGGTTGAAAAGGACCTCAAAGATCACCTAGTTTCAATCCCCCTGACATGGGCAGGGTCGCCAACCACTAGACCAGGCTGCCCAGAGCCACATCCAGCCTGGCCTTGAATGCCTCCAGGGATGGGGCATCCACAGCCTCTCTGGGCAGAAATATGATGGGCGTGGTTCTGAATCAGTACAATTTTCTGTACTTTTCCTTTTTTGTCTTCCTGAAAATAAACAGGACATTCAAATTTTCTTACTACTTAAAATTCTGAAACACTTCTTTATGAATTTCTCTCTAGTCTCAGAAGTGATCAGTTCAAAGTGGTGTATCTATTTCTTTTCTCTCCTTTTTCAAATTTTTTCTGGATCCTCTTTAAATTACTTTCAAATCAGGTTTTGGATGGAAATTCCAATAATCTCTAGATCTGTGTCTCTGTCTCCCTTCTTGATACTGCATAATCCTGAATAATTTCTGTCCATTACTCTTGCTTTTAATATTTTATACTCATTTTTATTTTGCAAACAGTGAACAGTCTTCTACTTTATTTCTTTAACAGTACTTTTTCTATGCTGAGATTGTATTTAAAGTGAAAAGATTTATACTTCAATACTTTATTGCAGAGTAAGAAACGTTTCTTAGTTGTATAGCGTATGTCTTCTGAAGTAATCACTTAAATCACTACTGGCAATTGCACTGAACTGTTCAAAGCATTTACCAACACGTAAGTGAAGTTTTCTTAATTATCAAAAGCATGTTTAAGGACTGAGAATACTGCCTATTATAATGGGCACAAACAATGTTTAGCAGAAAAATAAATAGAATTCTAAATGAAGAAAGAAATGGAATATAATGAGGAAAACTGGAAAAAGTCAAAACTTTTTGTTATGTTTCAGAGTACAACTTTCTGGGTGTCTTTTGGGAAAACATTTACTTTCTCTGTTTAAATGTGTAAGGTGTTTGTTTCTTTTGTTGTTGTTGTTCCTGAATAGAAATATTTAAGCTTGTACATAAGCAAACACACAGACATAAGACTGCAGAAATCCCTAATATTAAAAAAAGAAAAAAAGAAAAAAAAAATCTAGTCCCAAATTCGCAAGGAAAATATTTCTCAGAGTGGAATTTTGCTTTCAAATATCCTTCTAATAAAGAGGGATTAAAATTAGAGACTCGAATTTTCTGAATCGCCAGAAATGAATTTGGCTGTTACTCTTTTCATTTTATGTTTGACAGCTGTCACGTTCATGTTTGTTTCTCAGAGTTCTTCTATGCTCTATGTTGGTGTTAATGGTTTTTAGCTCATCTTGTCAATTTCTCAGGTCAATATTGCAAAACTTAGCCTTTCTATGCCTTTTATTCTCGGTAAAATCAGGATGAAGATGCCTTAGGTATTTGTCTTGCTTATTTTCAGATGTAACACACTTAACAATGTGTCTTTCATTGGATGCTATATTATTTTTCTCATACAAATGAAAAGTAGTTGAAAATCCAGTAATGATACCGTACTAAATCCTTTCCCCTCCCCTCCCCTACTCTCTCTAGATTTTTATAGTGTGGGATCTACAGACCCTTTCAATGCTGCAGGTCTTCCAGGATCGAGGGAGTCCAAGAGGGATTGAGACCCTTGCAATGGTATTTGATAATGCTCATGGCACACTTATTACAGGTATGTTACTGGAACTAATGTGAGAACTTCCCCCCCTCTATATAGATTGCTTCAAAATAATGTCTCCTATTCATTACTGTGGAAACTACAACAGCAACAAAGAGTAAAATGACATTTTTGATAGAGCAAATTCTCAGCTACAAAACAATTTTTCAACATAATGACCACCATTAGCTGCACAATTTTGCCAGCGATGTAAAAGAAAGAGACTGTATGCCCACTCTCATAAAAATCTGTGTTAGCACAGGTGACCCTCTGTTTCATACCTGCTGGGACAGCATTATTACTAGGAAAATGTTGCCCATCTTTTATCGACCCAAACAGAAGAAATCAGAAGGTGCCAAATCTGAACTGTAAAGTGGGTTTGGAAGGACAGTCCAGCCAAGATTGGCAATATGCTCCCTGGTCTTCAAGCTGGTATGCAGCCTGGTGTTGTTATCTTTCAAGAGAAAGGTTGTCGTCTTCTCTGGCCTGACTCAGGAAATTTGAGCCTTGAGCTTAATAACTGTTACAATATAGTGACTTAATTTGATGTCTTCTTTGGATTCGTGGAAACCTAGATGGATCACTCATTTCCTATCCTAAATGTCAGCGCACATCCCTTTGCCCAGCTGGGACTGCATCTTAGACTTTTTCTTTGATGGAGAATTCATGTTGCTACTCCATGGACTGCTATTTTGACTCTGGCTTGTAGTGGTGACACCAAATCTCATCGCTGTCAATAATTCAATAAAAGAAACTGTCACCTTCAACCTCATATTGGTTCAGTAGGTCCTGACAAATGTGCATATGGTGTTCTTTCTGTTCCTATGTGAGCATCTGTGGGATGCACATGTTGCAAGCTTTGCAATATTCTAGCATTGCCACAATCATTTCCAATGCATTGAAATTGATATTCAGTTCCATACAAAGGTCTGTGGTTGTAATCTAACAATTCGCACAGATGAGCTGATTGAGACATTCTTCATTTTGTGGTGTGACAGCTGTGCATGACTGTCTGGAACATGGCTTGTCTTTCATATCACTGAAACTTACCAACCGCAGCCTCACTGTGCTTGTATCCACTGTTTGATCTCCATGAATGTTGAATGAAGGAATAATGTATATGAAATGTACAGAATATGAAAGGTGAGGGTATTTGCATGGTAAGACCACTCTGAAGTGAGTGTTATGTTTTGCTAATTTCAATATGGAAATATGTATGAAATAGGGAAGACAAAACAAAGGAAAGGAGAAGGCTTTTACACGGCAGGCTTGCAATCCAGACTCCTATCTGTCTTTCTATCTTTGCAATCCTTCTGATCAGAGAGCACCAGAAAGGATTCCTTATACTCTTCAGAAAAACTCAAATGAACACTCCTTCTTATAGGAACCTTTCTTTAAAATATGCTCTCTCTCTTGTCTCACTATGTGCAGGTTCAACTGTCATTGATATTTATCCGCTAATGCACATGATACAAGATACAAAACAGGTCCCAAAAACACATGAGAAAAGCATAAATGTTCTGGCTTATAACAGGGCTTTTCACCAAATCCTCACTGTCTGCTCTGAATCAATACTGAAGGTGAGTGTAAGTTGTTGTCCTTTAAGCTGAAAAAGTCTCAGATTTTTTTACTACAAACGAGTTTTTGGGCAGTTAGTTAAGCAACTACAGTTTATTATTTAAAGAGTTAGCTTTGTGACCATTTTTGTGCTCAGATTCTTCAGGGAAGTGATAGCCATGATAAATCACCATCAATTTTATTAGAAAACTACTTCTCTGACTTGTACTGCAAGCTCCAGACAGATTGAGCAAATACAATTTCAGATGTACTTTTATTTCCTTTGGCCATATTTTGGTACACTTCACCTGATCAGGAATGGATAATACAACAATAGTAGTAAAGGTCTATCGTCTATTTAATAGCTGCAAAGGAAAATTATAAATGCCACATCAAATATGTATACAGAAAATTTATGCAAGCCTAATTGCATGTTATTCTTTGATCCAGAAGGCATGTCTCATGAACATTGTTTAAAGTATAGTAAATGCTTGAGTCCCAGACAACTTAGTGGGATATAAAACATGCGTCAGATGCTCTGTGGATTGATATGAAACATGAATAACATTACTTTGTGAAAACAGGACTATGTAAAAGGTGCTGCTCTGAAATAAAAAGATTATTCAATTGAAATTGAAAGTTTTTATGATGCATCCAGTGTGACCAAACCACAGAACCTGATTTTTTTATCATCCTGTTACTCCTTTTTTTCTGAATTTGTTTCTGTTTGACTAGCAGATCTGGAGCCAATTTGCTGACCTTTAGCAGATCCTTCTATCTTTCAATTTCTTCGAACATGTTGTTCTGAGCCTGTAGGATTTCAGTCATGCAGTGAAAGAGAAATGTTGAATATAACAACCAGTTAACAAGAAAAATGAAGTGATGGAGATGTCTCTCATCTGTTAGTTTTTATCACTGCTAACTGTTGAAATGCTATTTTAAATATTAAATATGTATATTAATTTTACCATTTGCATTTGAACCACTAAAAGTAGTCACTAGACAAATATCGGAAAACCCATAGACAAATACAATGAATCATTATAGGTGTAATTAACAGTGTGATACTGGTTGTCAGAAGTGCTGAGGACCTACAGTTTTCATTAATTACTAACGAAGTTAAGTGGCAAGATCTGTAGGGTGAAGTAGCTTCTTTTACTGAGCCAGTTGGTAATGCATACCGCATTTTTGGCAGAAGGCTTGTTTGTGTAAATTGCCTATTATTGTACTCTCAATAAGATGTTATTTCTCATTGTAAACCTCCAACAATCATGATAGCTACAATAACATTACAATTACAAGATAATTTTCAGTATCTGTTGCTGAAGAAGATCAGATCCAGGCAGTGCTTAAGAAATGAGTGGCTACTTCACAAATCCAGTTGAAACTGGAGCAATTGCAGTAGGATCTCAGTAAAGGAACATAGTTTTGTGTGCTATCGAGTCTTGAGACTCAATACTTTCTATATGAGAATTTTTCTCATAGGAAGTTCAAATATGCTCTTGAAAGTATGCATCTTTATACAATTACTAGTAAAAAATAAGTGTGAGGAATTTTAGAGGATGTACTACAAATGATTAATTTATTTTTTTTTTCAAAGGTGTGGGACCTAGAAACAGGATATCAAATATACCAGATTGAAGATGCACACGGGCAGAACGTTGAAATGACCTGTGCAGCAATTGAAATAGATGGTTTTTATCTTGCTACTGGGGCTTGTGATGGTAAATGATCTAAATAATTTCCATATTTTTATTATGCTAATGTGAAATGACATAAGCAATCAGAACACTTTGTCTCAGTGATAGAATGAATTTTGGCTTTCATTCAAGGCGGGAGGAAGTATTCCCACAGAGAAGTACAGGGCTTTTTTTTTTGTCCTGGTTAGGTTTTATTTGACATGTGATTCACAGAAAGGTGATTTTTTGACTGCTGGGGCTCTGTTATTTTGCTTGCCTATGACTCTGTGAAAAAATGCCTGCAAAGCTCTTGATCTGAAAAGATGTCTCCAGATGGAGAATGGTAGTTTTTTTGATTTTATAATGTCTCAGCTCAATTTTGTAATGAACAACAGAATATATATATATTCTGTATATATATATGTATATATATATATATGCACACACGCATAATACATGTGTGTATATATATATGTGTGTGTGTATATATGTGTGTGTATGTATTTATACGTGTATACAATATATTTATTGTGTGTGTTTCCTGACTTTTTCCCATGTTATTTACAGTGCATCGGTTGTACAAAATGTGACAGGATCACTCCAGTATATTCATATATTTGGTGCTACACCAAATTCTGCTGCAACTTTAATAATTTTGTAATGTGTAAACATTGAAGAATAATTCTTCTCACTTTCAAATGTTCAAATACACCAGAATTATTAAAATATATGAAGGCTGCCTCACGTAAAAAGAATTTTCCCTTTTTCCTCACAGAATACTGAATAATGTTTAGAGTTTTATACTTTGCAAGGTAGATTGAGCTTTTTATGGATCTTAAAAGCATGACTGTAGGTGAATGCTATCAAGTCCTACAAAACTGGATTCATAAATAATAGCTGACTGTCATGGTTTTGCCTCGTTTCCTTGACAAGGCAAGATATTATGATGTGTAATACTGATGAAAAGCCATGAAACTTTGACGCTGCTTTACTTAAGATAATACTCTATCTTCTTCTCCCCACTAGCCCTGTGGGACAGGTCCAGCAACTGCGTTGCTCTGCTCCTTGCTGTATATCAAAGCCTGGGGTCTTCTTCCTGACTGCACACCGTTCTATTTGCTCTCTGACACTAATCCAGAAACAGTAGCGAACTAGGCTGTGGCCTTTCATCCTGGGCTGCAACCTAAAATGGGCATGGAAGGGATGAAATAATAGTGGGGTTAATGGTCAAGATGGTTTTTGGTATATTTTTTTCTCTCTAAGCTTGCCTTCTCAATAAACATATACACAGTTACAGCTTCTTGAAGATGGTTGACTTAGCTTTGCACCTTCAATTGGATTTTCTTGTTTCTTCTTTCCCTGTCCTAATTCAAATTCCTGAGTTTGAAGCACAAACAGTTGTTGAAAGTTCATTCCCTTTTGTGTATATTTCTTATTCCTGTCTAGGAACAGTGAAAATTTGGGATTTTGGCAGTGGACAGGAAGTTAAAGCCTTGCCTTTGCCCCAGCACAGTAAAGATGAGCATTGTTTGCTGAAGCTAGTCTATCTGAAGGCTACTGAGAGTCATCATGCTCTTCTTGTTTTGGAACGGAGTGGGAAAATGAAAATCATTCAGGTTCTTTAACATAATTATATGTATATGTGTATATATATGCCTATTAATGTTCTAATTATTATTATTTCATTCATTAGCTACTAATTTTCAAGGTAAAACAAGACTTTCTCATTAATCAGTAGATAAACTTATAGAAATTATCAAGGAGTAACCCTCTTTCTGTAAGTCATCAAGTTAGCTTGCTTTCTTTTTAAGTACATTAGTCTGTTGCTGTTTTCAGCACTCTGATCATTTCTTTACATGTACTCACTATAATGGAAAATGAATATTTTCTGTTTGTGATTGAGGCCTTTTGATTCAATTTCCTAATTGTCTCAGTTATCAAAAAAAAAAATCTGATCCTCCAGCAAACACAGGTTAGTTTACTTGTATATACAGATGTTACTGATTAATGTAAATGGGAATACTCAAAGAAGTGGTTGTAGAATCTGATTCTGCACCTGAAAACTGTTTCATTTCTCTTCTTCATCTTCAGAAGTTCACATTTGAGGCTGAGATCTGACTCTCTGATGTAAAGGGACTACAATGATCTGAATAATTGACAGGAAGTTTGCAGAGCAACACTGAGGTTTTATCATGTGCCAGAATTCTGTAGCTCTCAATCCTATTAACCATTAGTTTTTAAACAAGAGAATTAATTATTATGTTTTGTAGCACATTGTTTAGTTGGCATATATGACACAACAGAAAGTTGGGGCTTACATGCATGGGTAGAAACCAGGAGCCTCACAGTGAACAAAATTGGAACAGATTGAGTCATGGAGAACACCTTGGAGCCATTTACTCTTCATGGCTTGTACAGACAAGTGCTCCTCTCCTAGTGCATCTAATGTGTATGAGCTGGCAGTTCACAAAGGGACAGGAAGTACTACTTTACACCTAAGGATAATGTCTACTTAGGAAGCAGCTGCCTGGTGCCCTGATTGCATTCCTTAGTGCTGATGCAGCAAGAAGTTTGTGTAAGTTCACTCTGACTGCTCTGGAATTTTCACAACCAGTGCTCGTTTACAAAGCTCCAGATCTAGCTGTTTTAATGATACCCTTTGTGTTTTATTTATTACTGGCTGTACCATTAACAACTACTTTTGTTCACAAGTGGAAACTCAGTCATATTTCCATGTTTTACTACTGTGATGTAACATATAGAATCATAGAACGGCTTGGGTTGGAAGGGACCCATAACTTATCTGTAACTTAACGTTATCTAGTTCCAATCACTCTGCTGTGGACAACACTGCTACTCACCAGATTGAGTTGCCTAGGGTCCCAGCTAGCCTGGCTACACCTACAGGGTTGGGGCATCCACAGCTTCTCTGGAAAACCTGTTCCAGTGCCTGACCACCCTCCAAGTAAAAACTTTCCTCTCAATATTTAGGTCACTCCTCCTTTAGTTTAAAGCCATTCCCCCTTGTCCTGTCACTATGAGAGTATGCATGTCCCTTCTGTTTGTAAACTCCCTTCAAGTGCTGGAAGAGCTCAATGAGGTCTCCTCTGAGCCTTCTTTTCTCCAAGCTAAACAAGCTCAGCTACCTCAGCTTTTCTTCATAGGAGAGGTACTTCAACACTGATCATCCTTGTGGCCCCCCTCTGGACCAACTCCAAAGGAGGGACACAAGGATGACATACATATGCATTAGCATACACAGTAATGTCTTTTAGGTGTGAAAGAACTAGTATACATTTGGAAGGTTAGTTCAACTGCACAGGAAGGGCACAGAATGTACACAAGTGAGAGAGGAAGCTGCTAAACTGAACTGATTCTTATCTGGACAGTATATCTTCTCTTTTCAAAGAAAAGCAGTTATTAGGCAATGCTGTTCGGAGGCTTGTTTAGGCCTTTTGTCTAGGACAACAATCAAGGGTAGCCAACACTCTACAACTGCTAAAACAGAGATTCAGATCCCTTCCAAGTTTGGTCATTCAGTCCACTCTTCCAGATGGTTGCTAGGCTCACTGTGCCAAGAGAAGCATAGGTTTAGCCAAGCCTGTGTTAGTTGCAAGGAAGGTATTTCTAAAACTTTCAGTACTTACAGATTATTTAAGTTAAAAGCTTTAAACTCCCATGCTAGTAAGTGATATATTGCTTCTGATCCTTCTATTACTAAAAAGCTGTTTTATTCAGAGTTTGCTTTTGATACTAGGCTATATCTGAAATACTACTGTGCACCAACTACTCTGCAGTGTTAGTACTTGAATTGCTGAATTATTCATGTAATGTAAACGTGTCCCTTGACTAACAGATTGGTGAAGAGTTTAATCTCTTCCATGTTTATGTGATTCTAAGTAATTAATATTGTTGTATATAGTTGCAGAACTACTTTTTCTATAAAAATGCTTCAATAATAATGAGAAATGCGGGTTTTTATTATGAGAGTTAACCATGATGGCAAGATAAACTTGAGTAGTACTCCAACAGTTTCCACTCCTTCCCCATATTTTTCTTTTCTTTTCTTGTCTGTTGCAATTGATATGGTAGAACTTAGAGCAGTGATTAAGATTTTTCTGTTCTGGAATTTGACACAACTGTGAGAATACGAGAAAACCTAAGAAGTTGATTTTAGTACCATTTTCTAAAACAGAATTGTTAAGGTTAAGAAAGAAAATGGTTGCTGAAGAGAATTTGGAATAATTGGAAAAACTGTGGAGGTAATTTTTAGGAGCTCTAGGCATAGTGGGGAGGGACTAATAATTCAAAGCAATGGCTTAAGTATGGCTTGTTCTTCTCACAGAACAGATAACCATCAGCTTTGCTAATATGCTAGATATGAACTGAAGATTATCCATGTTAATGAAATAAGCAGCTATAACACAAGTTTCTTAACTTAGTTTAAATGGGAAATTAAACTGCATATGCCAGATAAAGTTTGAAATGTTTTTTCTAATTAGGCACAGAAAACGAATTTTTGATGTGCACTTGCTGATCATTTTCTTATGAGTAACAAAATATTTTCCTCCCTCTTTCATTAACTTAATTATTTTAACAGGGCAATGAAATTCAAAGATATCTAAAGGTTACGTGGGTGCTTCCTGAGGCAGTGTTGTTTCTACAAAGAAATCCAATTGAATTTCTGTCACTGAATCCAGACACTTTACAAAAACATGAATTTTTTCCAGATATCAAGCTACCCCCTGATACCAGTTCTGTAAGCAGTGATGCAGAGGTGAGAAACACTAAAGTTCCACATCATTTGCAGAAGGTTAGAAAATAAAAGGTTTACTTTGCCCTTAAGGATCTCATGGTTTAACAACAGGATAAGAACCAACTAAATATTCCAAACTTTCCAGTACACTGAAGGTCTAAATAAATCATGTAAGAGAGCTATTGTTTCTGAAATAGATCTGCTTACTAACTCATTGCGCTGTTGTTGCCATGGTTAAGGAGTTGTTCTCTGAATATACACTTCATACTCCTGTACAAAAAAAGAAGTTGAAGTCCTTGTTTTAGGCATCTTCTAGAAATCAAATTTCTTTCAGTACTATAAATAGCCTGACCTTCCGTAGTAGTGGCTCATGAAAGTCAAGCTGAGTTTTAAAGTGATATCTATTCCCATGTTTAACTAGCCCTGCAGCTGCAAACACATCCCTGATTCCTCCTTCTTGTTCCCCTTGCTGTATGGACTGGTGTGCAGGTTTGTCATAGAGGCATCCTGTTGTGGTGAATTCCTTAGTAAGGTGTGAAAACTTTTTCCACAATGCTGTCCTGTGGAAAGATCTTTGTTCATACACTTAGAGTAGGCTCATTAATTCCTGTTTGGTTGATAAGAGGTCTCATATCTATACCACCACATATATTGTTTGCCAACCTGGTCCACAACCTCCTCACTTTATTTTTGATCATCCTTTCCCTCCCCTGTTAGTCCTAATTTAAACCTCTCTTCAATAGGTTTGTCAGCCTGTTGGCAAATATGTATATGCTCCTGTTTGTCAGGTGCATCTTGTTCTTCTTCAAATCTCAAAGACAGTCCCCTGGTCTTTAAAACAAATCTTTGTTGATATAAGCTGCATATCCAGTTTTCGACCCAATCAATTCCTTCTCTGTCAAGTAAGATAAAGGAGAAAACCACCTGAACTTTTATGCCTTTGACTATCATATTCAGAGCTAGGCAGTCAATTTTGACACAGTCCACATTTCTCCTGGTGGGATCATTTGTATCCACTGTGATATTCAGGGTGTACTAAGTAGTCTGAAGGCCAGGCAAGCCCCAGTAGCCTTGTCATAATATTCCAAATCTGAGCTCCCACCAATCGGAAAACCTCCCTGCATAGCAAGACAGGTTGGTAGATGGAGGCCTTCATCCTCTGCAGCAGGGAGTTCACCATTGCTATCGCTCCCTGCTTCCTTCTGGTGCTTCTGTCTAGCTCAAATACAGTAGTTTTAGAATTACATTGAATATGCGGTTGTTGTATACACTGTTGATTTACACATCATATTAAGTTAGCAGTTAAAAGTGGTTATTCTTTAGTGTCCACATAATTCCAATTAAAGTTATTTTTTAATGTTCATTGTAGGGATTTGTACCTTCTGTGAAAATGAAGTGCTTTGATGTTTTAAAAGTAGAAGGACATAGCTTGATAACTACAGGAAGTGAAAATGGTGCGATAATTTTGTGGGATTTTGAGTCTGCCTCTGTCAGATACATGTAAGTCTCGCTTTTATGGAGGAATTTTCTTTTCCAGTATTTCATATGAACCTTCCAAACAGCATATTGGAAATTCGAACATACTCGACTGTAAAGGATGATCATCAAGCAGGAGTCAAAGCAGAAGTTTGTCTGGCCCCTCTCTCTCCCACTTCAAATTACTTTACTGCCTAGTACCCATGTTGAAGTTAGCAGTCAGCACTGCCACTGAAGGAAACTTACTGAGCAAGTCACTATCATTGGTTTGTGGCTGCTGTGGAGCTGTAGAATTTCCTTATTTTTGAAGTTTTGTGTTGGGGAGGATACTTGGAAGTAAGACTATTTCAGCTAATAATCACAGATGTGTTACATTCTTGCTGACTGATGTGATTGTAGTACTGTTCTTTATTTTAACTTATTTCTTCATATTTCTTTTGGAAAGAAAGGCGCTTAAAAAAAAAAAGGTTTTCATTCATTCTCTTGCTTTGACATAAGCAGTTTTTGAGATGGTTTTTCATTTTCACATGAAAATTTCTGGCAGTTTAGGAATGGGAAAGCAGACGGTGTAGGCTCTTATATATCCCTTTCAAAAGACTGCATGGTTTCTTTTTATCTTATGGTGTTTCTGAGTACAAATGTTGAAGTAGATAGGCTGTTGAATCATCCCAATATTCCTGTTTGGTTGAACTAATTATTAGTCAAAATATTTTTCTCACTAGCAAGGAGGTGACTTTCACAAGTGTGTACCTGAGTTCCAGACATTCATTGAAAAGGGAAATAGAAATGTCCAATAGACCATGTTTCTGTACATCAGATTGGAATTTAATTATATTATGATGTACTTTCAAAACAGAAATGCAGCTGTCCTTCAGTAAAAAGTTTCTTTAGGCTTGCTTTTGGGGGATGATATGGCATTACCAAACTAATCATTAAAAATAAGGCAGACAGAAACAAGTCTGTCACAATCCATTGAGCACTGATGGATTAAGCAGGAATCTTGATGATCTTAAAATGAAAAAGGTAGAACAGTGGAAAGGTATTCCATTCAAAAAGCTAAAGATGATGGACAGATATCTCTGCTTGCTTGAAAAGGGGGAAAGTGTCAACAGAGAAAACTGAGTTATCCAATAAATAGCAAGAAAAGAGACACAACCAGTGAAAGTTAAATAACTATTTTTATTTTAGATAAAAGAAATTCATCTGGAGGGGATAATTAAAGAACTGTTTTGGCTACACCTATCATTTTTGTTACTTCAATTTTCTGTATTATCCTCTAGTCTTTTTTTTTGACCTTTGTACTGTTCTAAAAACTATCTATTTGCAATTCAGTATTTTTTCCCTTGGCCTATATTGGTGGTATTGCCTCTCTTTGCTCTTTCTGGTTTCAGATATCTTCTTAGTCTTACCTTCAAGTCTGATTAAAATACTCTCCTTTTGAAATATCTATCCTTACTTTTAGACATTTTACAGAAAGTTTTTTTGCGTTTGTTTTTGCGTACTCACTAGGCAGTAGCAGCATTTTGTTGAAAAGCCTTTGTGATTCAGATGGCTGGCTGCCCAGATTAGATGCCATACCAAGTATTTTTGAGTGTCACTAATCAATTTTGCCTAGTTCTAGCAAATACTTTAAATAGATCAGCAGTATTAATTTTAAAATTCTTGATTAATTAGTGCAAGTTTTTTTGGAAGTCGAACAGAGGGGAAGAAACTATGTTTTGAATTAGCATGACCTGAAAACTTGTTTTATTTTCTTCACCTCAAAGAGTACAGAAATTGACCAGGGGGAAATGCTCACTTCATCTTGAAATGCCTAGCTCAGATGTTTGTGACTAAGAAGAAATAAAAAGCTTGTTTCACAAAGCTGCAACATTGAAAATCCTCTTCACTCAGCAAGCCCCTGCCTACTCCTGAGTACTTTGGAGATATGGGCTCAATTCTTATTTCTATCTGGATGTTTTTAAACCCACAGCTTTCACAAGAGTTCTTTAACTATTATGCTACAAGATTTTCTGTAGCACATGAGGCAAAGGGAGATCTTTTTTTTTTATTATTCCTATTATTATTTTGGAGAAACTCCAGTTTGCAAGACAAGAATGATCCATGAACCCAGGTTTAGTCAATTATTTATTCACAATGGAAACAGAAAAGGTAGAAAACCTGCCTTTACTTCATCAGAATATATGAATCAGGTACCTCTTTCGGAGGTGGAATATGTAGTGTCATTACTGGCAGTTTTTCAGTGGTTACTTTGAGGTCAAAATTCTCTATACCTACAAAACTAGAAGTCATATTTAACAAGGAGAAATCTGAAGTGATTTTAGATGTTTGGGAGTAAAATTTTCAGTGAAATTAACAAAATGGAAGGGCAGGATTTTTCCAAAAGTTGTTGCATGGAATGAATTGGTACATCAGAAAGGTGAATAGTTAAATGTGTCTGGTTAGACTGAGTGGTGTGGTACAGCCAATCATCTGTGTTAGAAATGGAATATATGCCTTTTTAAGACCATAAAAACTCAAGACTTAGCTACTCACTCTAGCAGTTTCACATCATCTATAAAGTATAGAATTGGCACATTTGTGGAAAAAGTGAGCTGAGTTTTACTTGCACCCTAGAAAATAATAAAAACTGCAATTCTAGGTTTGTCTCTTTCTGTTTGCTTCCCCATATGAGAGGTAAGTCATTGCTTTGTAGAGAAAATATTTACCCAGAATTCACACACATAACTGGCTTGAATGCCAGGAACAAGGTATTTTTCTAATAGTAATGTAACTGGTAAATTTTGACATAAATTGCTGTCTAAAACCTTAGATGACATGCTCTTTTAGGAAATGAAATGTTTAAACTTGTACATTGTGAATGAAACCTACAAGGTTTTCTGAAAAAAATACACAACATATCTGACATACTGAGATATACCTCATTATTTTTCAGGTATAAAATTAATGAGAACAGCCAGGCTTCAGTTCCTCAAGCATTAGGAGTCAATGCTGTGTTATTCCTCATGCATAGTGCTTCCTCTTCCAGGTAACTGTGACTTCCACCATGACAAGGGTTATCATTTGGAATTCTACCATTATCTTTAACCAAGAAACCATATTTAAACTGGAAATTGTTTTGTATTTAATCAAGTTCAAATGGTTAATTTGCTTTCCCATTCTTAAACTGTTGATAGTGCTATTAGGCCTTTTAGGCCCTTTTCTGTGGTGACCAGGACAAGGGGCAGTAGGCATAAACTGGAATGCAAGAAGTTCCATCTAAACATCAAGAATCACTTTTGTGTTGTGCAAGTGATGGAGTTCTGGCACAGGGTGGCCAGAAGGTTGTGGAGTCTCCTTCACCTTTCTTGACTCTTGTCAGACATGAAACACTACATCCAACTTTTTTTCTCCTTCCACACGATCCTATTTCTGAGCATTATTTTAACAAACTGAAAATCATTTTTGTAATTAGCTGAAAACTCTTTGCAAGGAAAAACACTATGTAAAATGAAAAGGGAAAACTCACTGGAATGCAGTGAATTGTTCCTCTTTACTTTTGGAAGCTGAATATCAGTGTTAATTTTTACATACTATGGATTTCACTGCTCAAAAGTCTTGATAGGAGAGTTTGGCTGTGTAATAATGTAAATCTTACCAAGGTACTTGCATAAAACACCAGCAATTCTTAGTCTAGTCAGTCCAATCATTTGGGGAAATATTTTATTGTGTTTTATTACACTGTATCATGTTGATTTCCAGATAACAAACGGCATCTTCAAGACTGACAGATCTTTTTGACTATCTGTGTCCAGTTATTCTTTTTTTCATACAGGAAAATTAGCTCTCTATCCTCTACTGCTGTTGTGAGTAGTGATATTGATAGTGATATTGATGATCTCACAGAGCACAAGAACAGCTATTTGAACCAAAATAAGGTAGGTATAGCAGTTTCAGGGATTCAGTAGCATCAAAAGCAAATTTCTTTTTAGGTTTTAAAGTCTTGTAGCTTACTAAAATCTCTCCATAAAGCTATGCACAGAACTTAGGATCAAGAATTACAGAAAATAAGAACTTTCAACTTGCAGTGGGAACGAGGTGGGGAATTAAGAACACATTGTATTAGGCAGCTAGCTCTCTACTACATGGAATATTTCACTACCAAAGTGTGTGTCAGATGCTTGTCACTAGCAATTCTGACTTTCAAACAGGAGTATGAAGAGCTAGAATGAGAAGATCAAACAGACAAATTCCAAAGTACTTGAATAAAAAGAGGATTGTATCAATGTTGCAACCACATTTACTTGGATGTAATTTCAAGGGCATTTTCAAATGACTGATAGGATGATGTTTTTAAATTTACCATCAAGCTGCCCATATCTCAATCTGCACATTTTTGCATTGAGCTTTGTGATATTCCTAGTCCTTTTATGCCAGAAGAATACGACATATCTGCAGTGAAGGAAGTAGCAATTTGGTGAAGGGAAGAAAATCCTGCTCATTCTCAGTTTTTTTCAGTATTTTGTTTCAGTAGAGAACTTTCATAGATTCCTAAGTAGACATAAGTCTAATTAAAATATACAATATTCCATGGTACGTAGTTATTTGAATAACAAAATGATCAGCCATTTGCAGTTCTCAAAAAGATCCTCAAAAACCCAAAACATCAACTCTTGCATATTGATAGGATAAGGCTAAAAAGGCTTTCTTCTAAGAAACCTCAAACACTCGGACACAATTTATTTGACTTAGCAATTTTTGAAGCCAGTACTGATTACTGTCAGTCTTGGGGCTCCTCAGAACCCAGTATAATCAAAAAGCGAAACAAATGCAACAATTCTCACACTGAAGATCATGAGTAAATATAGTAGCTATTCATGCATTTTTTTCCATCTTTACTCAAGACAATAATGACAACAAGAATATTTGGAATTATATTCACTAAAAGATTTAAGGCATGTTCATATGGCTATAAATGATGAATTTTTTTTTCCTAAAATATAAATACCCTTCAGCCAAATTTA
The DNA here is from genome assembly GCA_035772895.1 of Perdix hodgsoniae. NCBI lineage: Eukaryota > Metazoa > Chordata > Aves > Galliformes > Phasianidae > Perdix > Perdix hodgsoniae. The sequence goes on from JAPSGF010000039.1 coordinate 2,444,017, forward strand.
CCTTTAGTGTGCTCCTAGCCTATTCCAATTAATTTCATCTGTGATTTTTTTCTGATTTTGATTTCCTTCAGATGAAACGCTATGGGATGAATAAAAATTCGCCATTTAAAAACTAAATTATTGAAATAATTTCTACTAGAGAACTGTTCTATCCAAAGTTCTGTTTTATAATTCTGTTACATTTTATTCTTTGCTTCTAGGAAAATGCAAGAAGTGATGAAAATAGTACTCAGATAACAGCAGGTATGGAGAACCATTGGTTTTCATTATCTTTTTTGTTGATCCCTGTGTTCTGCCCAGATTACAGTAGTGACTATGCCAGTTTGTCTGGTAAACTGAGTTTAGAGTAACTGAGCTACCATTGGTTTTCTGGATGATACACTTCAGTTTTTCTCAACCCTGCTTTTTTTCTGTAGTTATTTCTGGAAAGCTAGGTCAGGACGCAGGATCTGAAAGGCTCAATTGCTGTTTTTTTTAATAGACATGATTTGATAATCTTGCAGAATTTTGGATTGTCAATAATACAAACTTATCTCCCACATAAGCTTTCAAGCAATGAATTTTTGAAATGGTTAAGCAAAAGCCAACTTGAGTTGAGTGTGAATAAATGAATGTGAATAATGATCACAATCAAGTTAGTAGGAAAAGTCTTTCTTATTGTACATAGGTCGCTCCAAAAGTAATGCCTCATACTTATTTCCATGGAAATGACAATATACTCAAAGTATACTACTATTTGGTAGAGTAAATTCTCAGCTACAAAACACTATTTTTCAGTATATTCACTGCCATTAGTTTTTGTTAGTGATGAACTAGAGCCTGTGTGCTGCACTTAGGAAAAATCTGCGTGGCTCACTGGAACATGGCTTGTCTTCATGTTGCTGTTGCCACTGCTGAAACACACCACTCACCAACTCACTGTGCCAGTGAATATCAATGGGTGCCATTTTTTCCATGCAGAGGGATTAAATGACTCATCTTTGCTTCTTATGCACTTCAATGTCAGCCACCATTTTGTCAGACTGCACTTCTGCTGCCATCTGTCACATGGCAATAACATGAACCTTCCCACCAGTATTCTGTTACAACTTCTACTGTCATACCACAAACATCTGCCTCTGATGTGCCAACATAATAAAATAGGAGTAATTACTTTTGGAGCAGCCCTTCTATATATCTTTAATCAACAGAAAAAAAAACAGGCAGCCAAGTGCTTAAGAGTTAAAGCTGTGCAAAGGGAGTTGGTGCGTTTGTGAGAAGTAGATCCTCTACATTCTTCTGAGATACTTAAACATACTCTGCTTGATAGCAGATTTTCCCAGTAACAAACATGGTCCCCTGAAATCTGGTTTTAGGCTAAATATATTCAGCAAAGGAAGCATGCTCTGAAAACAGAATATTCCTAAGTCTCATAGCTGCTCACTGAAATAGACACTCATGCTATGTCTTGTCCCCAGTGAATGTACATTCCTCTATGTTCCTCCCCAGCTTCTCTATCTTTGGGGAAGTCAAATCACAGCAGGAACTCAGAAAAAGCTGTGACCACTACCTTGAATTTATCTTTGAATTTGAGAAATGAGTATAAAAATCTATGACTTCAGAATCAGTGTCATTTAATTATTAAACTTCATTTAATTGCTAAATTTATAGTCATCTCTGAAACCCTCATGCAGAGGCTTCGGAACTGCTTCTCAGCTGTTCTGATGACCTCCTTCATTCTCACTAAATAAAATTATTCTCACTCTGTAAAATCTGTTGCTATGCTCTGAATAATGTTCTTGGAGTAATAATGCTGGCCAGTTTATATAATGCTGTTAAGATTGTTTTCATTTCTTGTCAGTTGTCTTCTATCCATATCTGTAGCACTTTCATGATAATGCTACCTCGATGTTGGAGTTTATTTTAAAATTTAGTTTTTTTCTAGTGTTATGTAATTTCTGTACATTCAAAAGCTTTTTAGAAAATGTGTGATCGTTTGTGTTCCAAAGCAGAAGACACACTTAGGTGTAAGTACATCCAGTACTCAAAGACGAATGCACAATTACCCAGGGATGTAGGAGGATACTCACCAATACTGGCTTCTGCTCATGAAAATGGCTGCATCTACCTATGGAGTATTCAGGTAGTTTTCTGAATATATTTGGGATGGGATTGGACTGTTGAAAAGTTAACTCTACTGATCTTTGAAAACCTGCTTTTCAAGTAGCACTTGCATCAGTAGATATTTCATTGTTGGTTTTTTGGTTTTTTTTAATTAAGAGTTTTTTCCATAGACAAAAAATAGTTCTGCTTTAATGATGGTAACTGAGAGTAATATCCAGTGGAAAATGAAGAAACATGATTTATAATGAAAACTGGCTGTAAAGTTATGTGAAAGTGTAGGAACTGATTTTTCACCCACTTCATGTACCATTTAAGAAAGCATAATACACAGAGCAGAGTATCCTGGGCTCTGATGAGGAAAAATATGGCCGGAGCACTTCAGAAGCCAGTTAGCACTAGCAGGTTTACAAATTTGGAGAGAATAATATCTGATCATGTCTGATCTGTAGCTATAATCATGTAAAGCCGATTTTGAAACAGAATGCCAATGGCTTTGTAGTTGTATCATATCAAATCCATAAGACAATTCCAGAAAGCATGTTATTCCAAACAAAAAAAGAAAAGTAAATACACATAGAAGGAGAAACCTAACAGGAAGCCCTAGCTTCCTGTATAACAGAAAATGCAAATTCTAGGGAGAATTCTTCAGAAAGATGGTGAAGTAGCTTTTGCTGATGTTTTATAAAAAACAAAAACAAAACCAATACAGCGGTAAATGTTGGCAAACACAGCAGATACAGACTTTGTGTGCTTAGATTCCTGTAAGCATTCTCAAGTTCAAATGATGGTGATATCATCCTTGACATCATCATCACACTGTAAAGATTCTCCTTGTCTGCATGACCTTCCCTCACCTCCCAGACCTCAGAGGACAGTAGGAGAGAAATGCTACTGGTACTTGCTTGAAAACAAAACTGGTTGGTGGAGACATCATGTGTGTATTTTCAGCAAGAAATGACAGGCCAGTAGAAAATGAAATGCATAGTGATATTTCACAGCAAATGAGAGGTAAGTATTGAAGTAGGCATAGGTACAATTGAGTTGTAAACTGCCTGAAGAATAAAATCTGTTGTGCTTTTGATGTAGAAGAGATGATAATCCAGAATACATCTCAGCTATATTGGTCATTCATTAGATTAGGCAACTACCTTTTCAGCAGCTCTCCGGATAGGTATAAGCTTGATAATGCTGAACAGATCAAATCAATAGCACTCAACTTTAATTATTCTATTTTAGGGGAACTTACTGAAAGAAATTTTGCCATTTTCAAAATATCATCCAGTTCCTCTAACAGCAATATGTACAGACATCTCTACTAAAATGCTTCTGGCAGGCAGTAAGGGTAAGTGAATGTACTAGTCTTTCTGTTCAGGATAGTTTGTAGAACTACATAAGATCACGCTGTTAATGTGCCAGAAATGTGAAAATGAAGGTGCAAATACTGCTAGACTTTCTCCATCAAAGCTATAATTAAACTATTGAAAATGGTATTTCCTGGTATGAAAGGCTGGTAGATTAAAGCTCAGGATTAGTAATGAAATGCTGAAAATGAAGAGGAGTTTCCAGTCTCCATTGATTAAAATCAATAAGGTGGCACACATTGAACAAGATTTTAATTAACTGTGGAAAAGCATCCACCCTATTACCTATTCATCTGACACTCTCCCTTTGTCCTTTTGTGCACTGATGTCTGTGCTTTTCATGCCTTCTGCGCTCTTGTCTTTTATCTGCAGTGCTAATGTCAATGTCTTGTTCCCTTTACCAATTTTCCTTTTTCCTTGCTCGATAATACTCAGTCCTAGAAGTCAAATGTGTCCAATATGAAGGCTGGAATAACACAAAAGATTCCTCTGTCTAGTAGTGGAAATTATGGATATAAGAGGCAACATCAGCAGGGGAGGGAGCCTAGGTGGGAAATTGAGCGGTCACAAGTCATGAGAAAAATGGTTCTTTAATTCTAGTTCCACCTGAGTGCACTAGAAGTTTGTATAACATTAAGCCTTCACTATATATGCAATTCATCACAAACTATGTCCATTTTACCAGGATTGAAAAATAGTTTTTCATCCTCAGAAACTCATATCTAGCTTGTGTAATAGATAACAGTCTGAAAAAGATTACTCTTGTTATTAACTCTTGTCACTCAAGGGAAGAACTCTGCATTCTTTCCATTTCAAATCTATTTAAAGAAACATTATTCAAAATGATATGTGTATTTATTTTCATATTACTAAATGTGTATTACTTTTTACTCTGTGTACTTGATAATGAGATAGTGATTTTCCCACTAAAAGAATTTCCACTGACCTGTGAGTTTTTGTTTGTCATTCTGCCCGGTGTTTACCAAGAGCATATATTAGCAACAAGAAACTGTACAGCAAGAATGAAATTTATTGACGTTTTGCTTTTTCCTTTTTTAAATAGAAGGACATATTATGTGCTGGAGCATTGTCTCATTTCTAGAAGATCCACAAAACAGTAAAAATGTAAGGGAAAATCTGACATTTTCTTAACCTGAATAATATGCTAGGATAAGACAAATAGTGAAAAAAAATGATTCAGACCTCTATGGGGACTAAAATGGTTTCCCGCACATAAAGGTCATCAAATAATAATTTGATGCCATGAAAAACCAACAAACAAGCAAGAAGCCATAAGTAAAATGCTGATAGCAGTATCCTATTGTCTTAAAAGAGGTTACGTTAGAATGAATTTATCCTTCTCTTCGAAGCAGAATTTCTACCACATACCATTTGCAGCCTCATCACTTAATTTTCAGAAAGCCTTCTGGTAAAACCACTAAGCCAGTAACCACAGTGACATACACAACTGCCTAAAATGTGGTTATGTTGCTTTTCCCCCGCAGCAAATAAAGGAGGAGCTCTGTTGGATGGCACACTCTGCTGAAGTCATTGACTTATTTTACGAAGAGCAGAAAAATGTGGTAGTAACAGCATCTGTTGATGGTTCAGTCAGGTACAAGATAACTAATACTTCTTACTTCCAGGCCAGTTAGTTGAGCTGCCTCCTAAAATCCTCTTCTTGATGGACTCACATACAGACTTGGACAAATAAAGTCAACATTGGGCACATTTTCTGTTCTGCACCTGTAGTTTTTAATGTAAACACTTCTACTTTTCTCAGTAAGTCAGACCTTTTACAAGACTGTCATTTTCTTTCAACAAGGTAGCCTTGACTGCATAAGAAACAATACCATAATTTTAGAAATGAACTCCTGTTCTAATTACATTTTATCTTTCAGCTCTTGGTAAATTAAAATGGGTCCCCAACATTAAGTGTCATAAATTAAGCCATTGTTGTAATCTCAAGCCACTTTATAGAAAACTGCATGATTCCTTCTGGGCTTAGAAGTACATTTGAAGGTGTGGTTTCTTTTTTTATTTTTTTGAGTCAGCAAGGAAGTTTTGTATAGACCTTGCTGTGGTGACAGCACCTTACTGTTGGAGCAGTTCAGGATATTGCTGCCTTTGCTTCACAGTTTAATTATAATGATGAACTATGTATTTGTTTTCTGACATTTACAACATCCTGAGAATTTTTGCTCTCAAGTTACTTCCATGGTAAACAGAGAACTTCATTCTCACTGATATTTTTTTAGTTAACATACTGCATTCTAGAGCAGTGCAGCAGAACCTGATAATGTATTTTCACTCTTGCTCCACTTCTAAAAGCATTAATTTTTCTTTCTGTTCTTTGGAACTGCTTTTACTATATCCGTAGACTCTGGCATGCCATGAATGGTTGCTATCTTGGTTACTTTGGACAGCCCAGGAAATTTGAATTATCAGATCTCAGTCGATTGATTTTGCCTTGTGATGTTAAAGATGTTCCTATGATAATTAAAGAGCAAAGCAAGCAGGTGGAAAAGAAGAGCATGCCGGACAAAGACAAGTAAGATCTCAAATATTTGCATACCCGTATGAGTGGGGGAATAATTCTGAACTGTTATACTTACAGAGCACCTTTTTATTTGAAGGTCATAAAACTAAATTTGTTTCTCATGAGGAACTAGTATAATCCTTTTCAAAAAAAATAGATTAAAAACCATGGATGAATCTCACAATTTTTTGTTACTAGATGACTCTCATGATTAGGTGATTATCAAGATTTGAATTGAATAATAGTAACAACTAGATTGCCTCTGATTTTAGCCTAATTACAGTTTGCATGTTATCTACACTGTTCAGGTTAGTAACCTATTTTTTTCAGTTCTGCAAGCTGTTATACTTCTGGGATACCCAAAACTTTATTAGAAAAGCTTACTGTGAACGTTTTCAAACTAAAAACAATATTTCCATTTAAAAGATGGTTCCATTAAGTTTGCTGGGATATTGTAGATACATTCACATACCTTCAATCCTAATGCGCTGACACTGACATTAAATTTTGTATGTTCAATAGCAGTGTCGGGCCCCTTTCCTTCTAGGCAGAGTTCTCAAAGGTTGTGGACTAGCTACAAGTCAAGCTGGAGAACCTTAGTCCTCTAGCTTAGGCTGTAATAAGTCCCAGATCTCCCTGTTTCATTAACCAGTGGTTTGAGGGAATACAGAAGCAAAATACACGTGGCTGTTACTGACAAATTGGAAAGTTACTGTATGGCTTAAAGAAGTAAAACAGGATTTAATTATAAGGTTTTGTGTATTATGTGCATTTTTAGGCTGACTTTAACCAAAGAACTCTGAGATGATGGGAAAGTTCCAAGATCCTTTACTGTTAGCCCATTTAGGTTGTTTCCTGCTAACTTATTCTTACACAGAATTCTTACTACTGTGAGTAGTCCTGCTGAAGTCAGAAAAGTAACTGGTCAGTAAAGAGAAGTTCTTGATTGTATTTGAAGGACTAACAGTCTTTTTGAACAGGCAGCAAATAGTCAGGAACCTCTGGAAATAGCTGAAACAGCTCATTCTTGGAGCCCCAGGCTTGGACACAGTACTCCAGATGAGATATCACAAGGGCAGAGTAGAGAGGGACAATCACTTCCCTCTCCCTGCTGGCCATCCCTATTTTGTTTTGCTGCAGCCCGGGATGTAGTTGACCGTCTGGACTGCAAGAGCACACTGCTGGCACACAGAGCTTCATATCCATCAGGATCTCCAAGTCCTTTTCTGCAGGGCTGCTCTCAATAAGATCATCTCCCTCTCTGTACTCGTACCTGGGATTTCAACTGACAGTCACAATTTTTCAAATATGACAGAGAGTGACTTGGCAACCACATCAGCCAGTTCCTTAGTAACCCTGGGATGCATATCATCTGGTCCCATAGACTTGTACATGTATAGCCTCATAAGGTGGACCAGAGGGAACCTTCTTTGTTATTACAGAGGCATAGAAGAATTGTAGTCAGAACTGAAAAAAAACATTACCAGACAGTGAATTAACGCTGAGTTGCAGTAAAGACTGTTTTATGTATTAGCTTATCTGGCCTCCTAAAGATGACAAGCCAGTATTTGGATTGAAGAAGTGTTGGTGAAACACTTTATGACATATTTGAAGCTCCCAATATAAATTATTTTGAAGACATATGTAGTAATTTATATTTCAAAATGATTTTATTTTGGTGCCAATTGAGAGCGTTGAATTTAAATTTGCTGTTTAGATATGAGTTTCTAATTTTTTGTCCTTTTCTGTTTTACATGCACAGGTGGAAATCACCAACTAGATCACATTCAATTTTAAAAAAAGATAAACATGTGGACATAATTCAGGACTTGAAGTTTTTCAAAGCTCTGGCTTCTCCAAAGGTATCTAATGTATGTATTGATTTGTTTCAGTTCTGTGCAACATAGCAGGAAGTGCAACTATATTTCCCATTTAGAAAACAGTCATAAATAACCCTGTATATTCTCATTCAGTAGAGAAGCTAGAAAAAAAATGCATTAACAGAGAGATCCATGAAAATTCAGTGTTTTTCATTCTCTTTATTTTACACTTCTAAATTCCAATGTAGAAGAACAAACTGATTCACTTGTTTGGCTTGACAGCATTAAAAAACCTACAATCAACAACAAAAAATTTCAAACCCAGAATTCTTACATGGACCAACAGAAATCCAAGTAGTATCCAAGGTTTACTTGAAGGATGTGTGAAAATATTAGAACAGTGGTGAGCATCTACTCATATGTAGTAGTTCTTTCTACTGCTTTAATTGAATAGTGGTGCAACTCCTCCATCTTTATATGCCATAGCCTTTAAAAGTCATGGGAACAAATGAAACTTCTCCTTTTGGAACTGGACTAGAACAGGAAAAAGATGCAAACTCTATGGGCACTTGTCAAAAAAAGAAAACCTTCCATTAACACCTTTCTGACCATTCTTCCCCCATATTTAGCGAGGGCTATTAATTCTTTACATCCTTTCCTAAAATTTGTGGTACAGTGGGTCTCCTGTGTTCCACAATCCATTATCCTAATACCAATGGGGCCAGCTAAGATCTAAACAGCAGTCAGAGAAAGTTATTTCTCCATGTGACCAGTTCTCTCCGTGTAGCTTGGGTGAAATGACAAGGAGAATGAGACACACTTCTGTAGTGTTTATTGCCCTGTCTTGCCCAAACAGTCCTTTCCTTTTGCTTGCCCTGTGATACCAAGGATCAGCACTCATCTCCTCTGAATGTTCAGCTAGTTGGAGCTCGGATTACTTGTTGCCAAGCATACAGTTTTGAGGCATTCTGTCAATTCACCCCAAGGCAGCAACAAGATGACAAACTTCCTTGTGTAACAGTTATATCAGTCAAGGATGCTGCACAGTCTCTGAAGTGACCTCTGTTTAAATCAGGACTACTGCTTTTATGCAGAAAGGGCACACAGTACAAAGTAATGGCAGTTGAACACCGATCCCCTGCTGTTCAGCAGCTGTAGACTCAGCAGTGTATAATAAAAGAGAAGTGTAAGTGGGGAAAAAAAATGTTGATGCTGAGAATAAAACATGAATTTGACAGTATCACTCAGTGGCTGAGTTCAGTATGAGACAAGCCAGTAGAGGCGAATGCCACTTCGGCTTTTACTTAGTCATTTGAGAAGACGACTCACAGAGGAAAATACTTGTCTGTTCACACATGTAGGCACTGGAGCTTTTGTTAAGAAAAGGTTTTGATATCTTTTCATTAGCCTTAGAGAAAAATAAACGGAGGAGTTCAGTTTGCACTTCAGAATAGAAGTGTGCTATTCGGTGGCTGTGCAAATACTGAGAGTATATGATTAACTTACTGTAATCCAGATGTCCAATCATTCTGAAAAAAAGTAATGCCTGGTAATTAATACATAATTAATACCTGGAATGAATTCCTTGAGGAATGTCTTTTATTGCTGAAGATGTGATATCTCAAACTGTAATTACTGCAGCACACTCAGTTGTGTGAAAGAAAGGTTCGTAGAAAGGCTTTGTGCATTATACCATTTCAAACTAAACTCACTCAGATGAGGTAGAAATGCATTATTTGCACTATTTCAAGGTTTAGGGCATTCTTTTTCCACGTTAGAGGATCATAATATGCTCTCCTAGGGTGAAATCACTGTTATGTTGTGTAAGAATAGTTGAATTTCCTGCCCTGTATGCATAATACCTAGGTAAGTCTAAGGATTCAAGTGAATGTGGATTGAACTATCAAAGTACTTGAGCTATTTTCACTAACTTGAAGCTTCCTTCAGTTTACAATAGCAATGCTTTTTGTTCACTTTTGTCTTTCCAAACTGTTTGCTGAAGTGTTTGTGATTTGCCTAGAAGAGTGAGCCAGACTGGCAGTCCTTAGATGAAACTACCACATGGGAAGGAGTTCTTACTCCATTAGCCTTCATCTAGCTTTCCACTGTCCTCTAATAGCGTGCATCCACCAAAACAGACAAGTAACCTGAAAATGATTCCTGTACTGAACTTTACAAAATGTTAATAGGTGATATAGCTAAGTAAGTATTTAAAAACAGATTTAATTTAGGTGATTAAAAAAAAAAATGCTATTAACTGCGTTGAGTTTTTGTCCCTTGGGAAGCTGGAATCTTGCCTGCTATCTCTTTTCGATAGCAGAAGAATCCCCTTCTAATCTAAAAATGTTCAAAACCTGTGCATAAACCACAGTCTCTCCACATAGTAATGGTATTAACTTCTTCAGATAACATGAATGCTACCTACGCTATTCAATAAAAGTAATAGGATGTAATAGATTTTTTCATTACCTTTTAGTTTGAGCTAGTAACAAACTCACTTTGGTTTCCATTGATCAGCTTCCTAGACAACCTTTGAAAAGCATTGAGTCAGGAAGCAGAGAGACTGGTGCAGTATTTGGGCATCTTCCTATATATGAGGTAAGCACAAGTGCTTCCCACCTTTTGCTGTGGTGTTCAAGCAGCAGAAGTCCTTAGCACTTGTAAATTATTAACATCACATACTCACTCTGTTGTTAACTGTTTCTCAATTTAATTTTCTCACATGGTCTGACTTACTATCATCCCAACTCTGTTCTCCATTTGGTGGAAGCTTGAGAAGACAGCTGAAGAGAACATCCTTCAGAGTGAGTAGTCCAACCATTTATTTCTCCTGTTCAGCCTTGTGTCATTAAGTTATTGTTTCAGAGTCTTTTCTTTTAGCTAGTACAAAGACTATAGATTCTGCACAAAGCTTTAGCTGTAAATTAACTGTAAGTTAATACCATTTTGAAGGTACTGTTGTTTACATTTACTGTGAGCTAACAAGGCTTCCTAAGTTGTTCCTAATTTGTAGTGAGAACAGAACTTCCACAGCCTCATCACCACCTATTACAGGATGGAAAGAATCACCCCTTGAAGTAGCGCTGATTTCTCTCTATAGAGAGAGCCTCATAAACCAGTCTGGACAAGACTCCAAACATTTAGATGGCTCATTAGTGGAATGAATAGAGCATTCAAATATATATGACTTACGGTTTTTAAAAGCATACAGATGGAGTATCTCATCCATGCTAACCTAATGAACAAGGAGCAGGCGCATATTGTTCAAATAGAGGTCACATATGCTGTTTTTTCTGGCCATTAATGTGGAATTCTGTTTTATTTTCTTTCCTGACACGTTAGGAGCAAATACATTGAAGCACCACAACAGATTTACTTAAAATGTGATCAATTTTTTTGTGAGCTGCATGCACAACATTTTTTTTTTTGTCTGTGCTGTTAAAAACGCTATAAAGTGGTCTGTAGGTATATATTTATTAGCTCTTGAAAATTTGCATTTTATTTCTACAGATCCTCAGTGGAACAAACCTGAGATGTCCACTCTAACTGAATTGACAATGGAGACAGAGCTCAGTGGAGAACAGAATCAAGACAAGTAAACATTCTGTTCATCTTAAGGCAAGTAGTTTAACAGGTTCCTTGAGCATATAGAAATAAAATCTTTACATCCACTCCAGTTCTTCAAGCAGCAAAAAAAATTCTAACATGATTACAACAAGACATTTATGGGAAAAACCCATCTCACTCCACTTCTTGGTAGATAAGAATGAAAAGCACCTTACTGTGATTGACTGTTTTTAAAGATTGAGGGCCATAAATCTGCAAAAATACTTCCATTGCTGTCATGCAGATGTCTCTGGAGACTAATAAATGCACTAATTCTATCTAGGATTAAGCTAGTTTTCTTCATAGCATTCCATATGCTACTGTCTTTTTGTTTGTGACTAAAAAAGCATGATAACAACTGTGTTGCGGCTGTTGCTAAGACTTGCCTGTGTCATCGAGGTGTTTCTTTTCTCACTTCCAGTATACAGGATGGGGGAGACCACATTTGCTATGGCTGACATGAACAGACCAGAGATATCCCACACCATATAATGTCCTGCTCAGCAATAAAAGACTGGGAAAATGAAGAGAAAGGTGATGTGATTAAGGCGTTTGTCATCTTAAGTAACCACTACGTGTGCTGTGGCCATTCTTCTCAGGTTGTAGCTAAACATCTGCCTTGAAGTAGTGAATGAGTTCATTCTTTTGTTTTTCGTGTCAGAAGAAAAGCAGACACTCAATTTTATTGAATAGACAATCTACTAAAGCACTGCACTCTAGAAGAATAGACTTATTGTATCCTAGAGAACAAAGGATGCGGCAAAGGAACAAAAGAAGGAAATTAAGAACAGAAAAGCTTATCAGACAATTGATAGTTCCAAATATATCTTTCAGGCAGTCTTTTCAATGCTGGATCTAGCACAAAGCTGTTTGCTAATAGGCTTGTTGAGTATTAGCTGTGAATTTTCTCTGTTCTCTGTCTCTGCATTCCTTTGGAAACTATTTTTCCTCTAGTATCCAGTTATGTCAGGCTTAAGTGTTGTTTAGAACAACAACAGTTGCTCTGTTTCAGATCATTACTATATTATGGAAAGGTATCTTAATTAAGACAACCTTTTTCAGCATGGCAGAAACTCATGCTTGAACTGGCTGCAGTAGTTAGTTTGCCAGAATTTCATTACAGCCTTTGCTAGTGCTTTACAGAATTTGGGAAGTTGCTCAGGTGTCCTCACCCACTGTGGTAGTTCAACCTGAATGGCATCAACAACACCAGAATAACGGGAGCCAAAAGTCTTTGTTATGTATCCACCACTATAATAGTTCCCATTACTGGGGCCGGGATTGGATAGAGAAGGCACACAAACATAATTGTTACTTTGTTCTTCAATATATTTACCCAAACTTCTGTTCCCTGCAAGCAGAGTCTCAAAAGACACACCAACTAGCTGACTGGCCAAATATCTAATGGAGGAATTTGATGCAGAAAGGACACCTGAGTTAAGAGAAGTTTTTGAAAGCGTATAACCTAATTCTATCCACCGTTCGGGGTGTGCTTGTCCATGGATATCCAGAATCAGGCCCCCTGTCATCTGTGATTTTGCAGTGGTTAAAAATCCCATGTAATCCTCCCAGGCCTGTTCTGCTTGGGGAACTCCAAAGGAGGCCTCTTCCTTTTTCCTGTTGGCATCCATCTTGAACCTCTGTAAGTGGTTAATGACAGTATGTGGAAAGAAACCATTAGTAGTTTTGTTGATTTCCTCAGCAAGAGCTTGAGCCACTTCTATTGTGTACCTGTCTTGTTTGGTAGATACTTTACACTTTTTATAATTTTGAATGCTTCCAGGAGGACACTCGTGAGAGAAAATACAAGAAGATGTCTCTGCATCCCAACAGCCAGCCTCTCGGTCAGGGATGTCTTCAGGTTCCATTGACCCACCATGTGGGACAGAAAGGATCAGGTTCATGTTGCCCACTTGATACTCAGTGAAATGATTATGGCCAAATATAACTTCTTTGCTGCTAGTGGGTTTCAGAAGCAAATACAGAATGGAAAGGAGGAACAGATACATAGTTTTCATTTCCTACTGGAAGACTCAGCAAAAAAGAATATGGCAGTACCTGCATAAAAGCAAAAGAGAGATTTTAGATTATTTACAAATGAAAATAAGTGAGTGTAGAGCAGCTGCTACTAGAAAAATTAGAACCAATTAACCTATTCTACTTTAACTCCAAGTAGTACAAAGAATGAAAGTACTTTTAAGAGACACAAAAAATGAACAGGGTACTTTGTGTGGTTAGATGTAATTGACACAGCATTTCCAAAAGAGTGGATTATGTCAGAATAACGGGGTAAGGGAAGTGGTAGGTTATTGGGTCTCCTCTATTCCCCAAGAAAGAACAAAGATTACTTGATCATACTATCTGAACCTAGAGAATCACTAAATCTGAGCAAAATATTTTAAATCAACATTTTCTTAACTAAGAGTTCCTTTTTTTTCAACCCTGAAACATCAAGAAAATTCTAAGAAAATCTGAAGAAGCATCTGCATCTCATTGACTTGGGTGAAGCATCTTTCCATTATCAACGTGCTTTCAAAACTAGAGGTTATGTCAGCTCACACCATCTCTGTGTTTGTCTAAAATAGACAGACTGATAAAAATTGAGTGCTACTAAGGTCTACCTCTCGTTGTTCTCCAGGCTGAGTTACTCTGAAATCATCACACACAGATACAAGTCCATTATGGAGCAACTCTGTTTAGTTTTCAGGTTTCCTTTCTCTTCAAGAGAGCTAAGATACTTTTAAGCTGTCAGTAAATATGACATTTTTTGTAAACCTGTAAATAGTGCTTTTCAGGTTTGAAGGCATCATATTCATAGAAAAATCAGTCTTGCACATAATCACGTAAAATGAATAAATAAACCCAGTGAAAAGCAGAAGAAAAGGGTACTTTCAATTCCATGAATGAAAAAAAGCTTCACGTAACATAGGCCATTTGAGGAGTTTGTAAATGAGTACATTAATGTGCTGTGTTGTTGTCTGTCATGCCTTTATAATCACATCACTCACAGAAATACAGAGGATATAAGGTATAGCTAACGAAGAGAGTGAGAAAGCTGAAGAACTACAAGAATCTGCCTACCAAACTTGGCCTGAAAGTATGTGTTACAGCAGCTATACTTATCTACACGGAGCTTCCTTCCACTACTGTGCCACACGTTTGTCCTCAAATCTGAAGGAGGAGCATCAAAGAAGATATTCTACAACCTACGCTTGATATGCTGCCATAAAGTTTGTTTGTTTTAAAGGATCTTCAGGCATTACACTAGAGTTTCCAGCTTAAAATAACCTTTTGTCCACATCAGCACATTATTAATTCTTCCCTAGGTTTCCCCAATACATAGGCCTTCATCTACTAGCTCACTGTCTGCATTACCAGAAATGTGGAGAAAAAAAAAAATAAGTATTATTCAGAATCCCTTTTTATCAGAGAAACAGCCCACCTGCAAAAAGCAGCACAAGCCATCCACATAAGTCTATGCATAGCTTACCTGAGGTACAGTGGGGCTCAACACCAAGTTAAGGAGATCAATACTTCATAGGTGCTGATGAGCTGCCTTAGGAGTCAGGCTTCCTTTGCCTTTGATGTTCAGCTTAAAAGTGGAGACACAGCTGTTCCTTTCCCATCACCTGCCAAATCAGTTTGTTTGCATCTCTGCAATTTCCCGTTAATGATTAAATCATGCTGATACCACTATCAGATCCTGTTTTAAAAATATCTGGACACATAGCTCTGTATGATTCCATAACTGGGAGAAAATCATGCAGGCTCAGACAGAGCAAAGGAAACGGATGACCTCGGACTGGTTTATCGTTTTCTAGATAACACATAGGTACGGCAGAAGAAAAATGTTAGTCACAGTAATACAGACTAGAAGGGTATTTGGGGCTTTATAGCAAAACATACACCTTCCCAAGGGAGAAGAACATTGTTCTTCTCTTCCAACAGAGGAACACCTGCAAGTAGGGAAGAATGTGCTGGAAAATTTACCTGTTTATTGCCTTCTCCATAAGGAGGAGGTCCAGGCAAATAAGAAATAGTTGAACACTATCACAGGCTCCATATTGTAGATAAACATATATTATTGTGAGGTTTAAAAAGTCTTCAGTATTTTAAACTGGTAGCAATTGCTGCAGGAATATTTTGAAGATCTGCCTACAAAGAAAGGGAGAGCAAGCTGTTCCCAATTCGGTGCCTTCAAAAGCGAAACTGCTTGAACACCCACTGTGCTGGGTTTCACTCTGGACTCTGAACAAGCAGGTCTCTAGAGGGCAGGCCTAGTCCTGCAACTGTTGGCACAGAGACTTCTTCACCTGCACCTCAATATATAATTTCACAATGCAGAGATCACAAAAGGAAAAATTATATATATGCTGACATACTACAGGCTTAGCAAACTTTTGTTCTCTGGGCTGGCATCCATTTTTAGAGATCAAAATCAACTTGTCACAAGCACCATAGCCACACCAGAACTCAGAATAGCTGATGTAATTAGTAAAGATGAAAGTATGTGATTATTTTACAACCTCTTTTTGCCATCACTTAAATCTTTATTTCCTCCTAAGAAAGAAATCATTAGATAAAGTGTAACTAGCCACAGTGCTATTATTTCACTTGAAACTTGTTTGTGCCAATGATTTCACCTTAAAAAAAAAAAACAAAAACAAAACCAAACAACCCTGCATCTGGTTATCTGACAGGAGAGCTCCTCACAACCAAGAATTACTGCCCAAGTATTCAAAATGAAGTTGCAGAACTCACAGCAGTGAGGCAGATGACCAAATCGAAACAGTGGCAACACATTGGAATGGCAGACAGCAAGTTCCCACTGGCAGTAGGAATCACATAAACTATAGGTCAGTGCTCATTTCCATAGGATTACTCATTAGCAGATTGCTTCAGCTACTCACTGGCAACATGTGGGTTCATGTTCTTTTGCTTTTGATGGAAAAATTGAGGACACGGAGAAAAGGTGAGATGTTCTTGGCACTGACAAACATCTATTTCAAATGCTACTAAGCTGGGGTTGTTTTCCTTTTGATATCAGTGAGCTTCACAAGGTATTACTTAGCAGAACTGTCTATACTTCACAACCGCATTCTTGTGAAGTTGATGGGCACAGGTCTTACCTCATCAGACTTCCAGCAAATAAAGTAAAATTTGCACAGGAATGGAATGTCAGAATCACACTCACTCATCTTTTCAATGGAAAATGATTCCATAAGCTGTGTGCACCCAGCAGTGAACAAATCATGACCCATATGCCAAACCTCTGAGAATGAGGTAAGTGTATGAGGAAATTGATATGGCTTCTCTTCTGTTCTCCTCTGTACCTGTTCAGAGGTCTGCACATTGGTTGGTTGACAGTTGAACAGTTGGTTGACTTTTGAAATATGGCCCAAGCTCTTGGCCTAGCCTGACTGCAGCAGGCGTCTGTTACTATATTAACTTAGGTAGCACAGGTTTTTAAAGACTTTACTAACATTATTGATATAATTTGATTGAAGATACTTTTAATAAACCAATGCTACAGACACACTTTTGTGAGATCCTTTCATTATTCATCTCTAGAGGACATAACACAAAGAGGTCGCTTTGGGTGATCACACTGATCCCTGATGCCTTCCAAATCTTTAAATCTATTTGCAGCTTTTAGAGATCTAATGTAATCATGCTAACTCTTCAGCATGAAGGTATCTATCCTTTCAGATTAAGGAAGCAAACAGAAAATTCTTTGTCGAGAATTCTGTGGTTCTGGTTTTCTTCAACAAAAGTTCCTCAATTCATGTTTCTGACTCAGAGGTTCACCTTATGATTGTTTATAATCCCAGCTACAGAAAATAGTCAAAAGTAGATTTAACTGAATTCTATATGGCATCTTAAATTTTATGCACATATTGTATTGTCTACCCTGGTTATCCTTCATCTTTTGAGCAGGATGGCTTAAGGAAAACATAAATGTTAAAATTGATATAAGAACATATTTTTAAGATATAAGCTCATAATCAAAGTTTCAGTTACATTGAAGGTAAAACTGCAACACTAACATCTCAGGATAGCTTACATTATATCGCAACACAAACACTGGGAAATGTAAAGGTGCTCTGACTAGCTCAGGCTGGGCTCTTCCAAAATGAGAGCAGGATCTCACTGGGGCACGTCAGACACAGACACAAGGATGAGATCATCTGATAGTTCCTACCCATGTGCAAAACACAAAAATGAGAATGCCCTTCAACATACTCTAATGTGACTTTATGCTACTGCATTTGTAGTATTTATTGCATTTATGTTATCCTACAGGGCCAACACAGACAGAAACAAAGCACGGACTTGCAATGAGCAGATTTTCATGTTTTCCAGAAATGGGAAACTTTATACATAGAGATAATTCATTTCCTGACTGTAATTACAAAGGGTCCAGTATCCAAACTCTGAATTATGAAGAGAAATACAACATTTGATTCCTCCTCCATCATTGTAAAGCACTACAGAGCCCCTTGCTGCCCCAGTTTGCAGGATGTGCAGACCATGAGCCAGCTATCAAACTACAGCTAATGTGTTTAATGTGTCAAACAGGCAGAATGAAATAATACAGCTGTATGAGCAAATGGTTACGTAGGAATTCACTCCCATGCATAAGGTGTCCAAAACCATTAACTAGATCTCTGAATTAAAAATGTTAGTTTTGTGCCTTTTTTCATTTGTGCACTTTGACTACTGCAGCCAGATTTTGGTATGAGATATGGATGCTCAGGGGCATTTTTTTTTTTTTTTTTTAATGAAAGCATTTATAGTGATGCATAAATATGGACTTTAAATTCTGACTTGGGCACCAATTCCGACATTCATGCCAGAACTTTTCCCCCAGTACAGAAAGTCATGGAGCTCTTGGAGCAGGTACAGAGGAGGGCTACTAAGATGATCAGAGGGCTGGAGCACCTCTCCTATGAGGAAAGGTTGAGAGAACTGGGCTTGTTTAGCTTGGAGAAGAGAAGGCTCTGGGGAGACCTCATTGTGGCCTTCCAGTACTTGAAGGGAGCATATAAACAGGAGCAGGAATGGTTGTTTATGAGGGTGGATAGTGATAGAACATGGGGGAATGGTTTTAAACTGAGACAGGGGAGGTTTACATTAGATATTAGGAGGAAGTATTTCACAGAGAGGGTGGTGTGGCACTGGAACAGGTTGCCCAAGGAGGTTGTGGATGCCCCATCCCTGGAGGCATTCAAGGCCAGGCTGGATGTGGCTCTGGGCAGCCTGGCCTGATGATCGGTGACCCTGCACATAGCAGGGGGGTTGAAACAAGAACCGATGTGAAGCAGTCGCAGTAAGGGGCGCTGTCAGAGCGGTTCATATTCAGCAGGGAACAGCAGCGCTACAGACACCGCAGGCACCGCATTTAACTCTCTTTTCATCTCTCTGATCTTTAACTCCTTTACTTTCTTTGCACGTAAGCACTGTAAGAAAGCAACAGGCACAAATACAGCCTATGGTGGATTTTCTGCTACGTGGATTTTTTTTTAATTCACAGCTCTCAGAAACATTTCTCTATGCAGCAGATGCGACGGGGCAGCAGGGATACAAACACCGAACAGAAAAGAAGCGCTGAAGGCTGCAGCGTCGCAGCCCTCACGGGGCGCTGACCGCCATTCTCCCAGCCAGCATCGCGCCGCTTCCGGACCACTCCCGGCGGGAACCACGGCCAACAGAAGACCCCACACAGCCCCGCCCGGGCCCAGGCGCTGGGATCCGAAGGCGGCAGAGGAGTTCAGTGCCGCCCAATCAAAATGGCGCCGCGACACGCCCCTCCTGGTGTAGGGCGGAGCGCCCTCCCGCCCCGCTGCCATTCGCCCGCGCGAAGCACGCTGGGATTTGTAGTCCGCTCCGGGGGCGGGGCCACAGCGGAGAGCGCGCGCTGCTTGAAATCCCCGAGGCGGCGATCGCGCTGCGGCTCAGCGCTGCGCGGGGCAGCGGAGCGGGGCAGCGCTCGGCCTCTTTTCCTCCCCGCCCCCCCAGCCAGGTAGCGGCGCGCGGGGTTGTGGCAGTTGGGAGCCGTTGTCCCGCTCTCTCCTTCACCTCCTCCCAGGCAGCGGCGGCGCGGGCCGAGGTAGGGGTGGCGGCGGGGTGGCCGCCTCGGCCTCGTCATCCTTAGGCGGGCGCTCGAAAGCTCCCCGTCGGCTTGGGGGGCTGGGCGGGGGTTGCGGCAGGGCTCGATGGCGGCCCCCTCCGAACGCAGGGCTGAGCTGGGGGTGCATTAATGCCGCGCGTTTTCCCTCCCGCAGCCGCACGATGGGCATCCAGGGGCTGCTGCAGTTCATCAAGGAGGCCGCGGAGCCCGCCCACGTGAAGAAGTACCGCGGGCAGGCGGTGGCGGTGGACGCGTACTGCTGGCTGCACAAAGGCTCCTATGGCTGCGCGGAGAAGCTGGCCAGGGGTGAGCCGACGGACCAGTAAGTCATGGGAGCATCTCTGTCCCGGCCCTTCCTTAGGCTGGGGTCTCGTTTGTCTGGGAGTTCTAGAGTTAAAAGCGAAGTTAAAGCAGTTTCAGTTCGGTTCTGATAGACGCACACCTCACGCTTTGAGCAATTTCTTGCACGGATTTTTTCATTTATTTCTTTTCTCTTGGCTTGTTACATTTTTAGTAACAGTAGCTCTTTGTCTGCAGCGTGGATTCTTCCTCCAGTAGCCTCATTTCTGAGGAAGGACACAAATAAAAACCGTGGCCATACTGCAAGTCCAGCTTTGGAGCGTAGGTCAGATTAGCGTGAATTCTTGTCCTTTGTCCTATTCCTAGAAAGCTGAGTTGAACTCTTGTTTTAGATTGCCTTCTAAAATGTTTCCTGCTTTCTCTTTAGAAATAAAAATACTAGCTAGTCTGAGCTAAGCTTCATTCATGGGATTATGATTAAGTATTTGCTTCATTCATGGGATTTTGATGAAGTATTTGGCTAGAGACAAAAGAACACTGATTACAAATAGATTCAAAACTTCAATTCCTTCTTCTGATGGAAAGAAGAACTGCAGAGTTTCATTCAGCTCTGCTGCTTGTCTTTGAAAACAGTGGAAATCCTTTGGAATTCTGAGAAATTATGTATTTTTAAGTAAATTAAAAAGAAGCTGACAGGCAGGGAAACATGACCCATCAGTGGGAGCTTTAGGGTGATTGAACTTCTTAACTATACCTATTTGATAGGGGGGGGGGGGGGAATCTATCTTTGTGGACACATGGTCAGTAATCTTAGACTCTTTAACAATAGTGTCAAGATCCCCTCCGTACTTTAAAATGTGTCTGAATAATTCTACATAATGTTGAATAACTTGCTCTTAGTTGTGTGCTGCTGATGAAATGATCCTGTTATACAGATCTGCACATCTAACAGGTGAGGAAATGAGAGAGCTGAGGAAGTACACAAAGCCTGGAAACACCTGCAAATATTTTTCTTAAAGGCTGGCCTCTGCAAGCAGTGGAGGATTGCCTCCTGGTCTGTGCTCTACTTCTAGTGCAGTTTGGGTAACTGTCCCATCTCTGAGTGTTTTTAGTGGCATGCCTGTATGTTTAGGGTAGGAGGATATATTTACGTGTCTGTTAGCACGTACTCGCCAACTGAGAATTGGATAGTTCTGTGCTTAGAGGCTTTATACCCCATTGCTCTACAAAGTGCACTTAATGAAGCTTTTAAAAGGCTTCAGGGAAAGATAATGTAGAGCACTTGCAATCTATTGTAGCAGTCAGCTGAATGCTGCTTGAATTCTTAGTGCATTTTGTGCAAAAATAGAGCTTGGTAGGCTCAGACCTAAGCTGGGAGGTGAAGCATTTATTTATTAAGAAATGTGTTCTTAGTCTTTCTGTGGTACAGGAAAGATGTAAGTCTTGTTAGAATTCTGATAGATTTCTGATCAACGAAATGGATTTTTTTCCCCTCCTCTTGTTGACACAGTTATGTAGCTTTCTGCATGAAACTTGTTGATATGCTCCTCTCGTTTGGAATTAAACCAATTCTGGTATTTGATGGATGCACCCTACCTTCTAAAAAGGAAGTGGAGAAGGCTCGAAGAGAGTAAGTATTGAATTGCCAAAACAGCAGTATGTTTAACACCACAGTCCATTTTCAGATTTGGAAAAACTTCAAACTTGTTAGGCAGTGATCTTTGGTCATCTTTCCTGCAGTTTAGTTTAACTTCACTGAATTTACACTTAAAATTGTACAAACATCTTCTTAGAGGTTTAATTCCAAAAATAGAAATGTTTAATAAATGAAAGTATTTTTAGAGAGGAAGGAAGTAAACTACTGAGTACCATTTCCTGTAATGTGTTAAAGCCTTTCAGTTCACTCAAGCTAATTGATCTCTGTGGACAAAAATATTTTTACATTACTTAAAATCAATACCACCTTCCTTATCATTCTCTTCACATAAACAGGTAGAACTACTTCAGCTTTGGATTAGAGTCCTATGTAACTGTACATCTTGCTGAAGCTCTGAGAAATTTTTATTAAAATGTTGCTGTTTATCAGTTATCATAGAGCATATATTTTCTTGAGTATGGTGCAAACCATTTTTAATATTTGAAATGAAGTAAATAATGCCTTACCTTCTGTAAACCAGTGAGCATCTGACATCAGATGCTCCTGAAATCCATTACACTTATTTTATTGCATCCTGATTATGAGTGCAACTCTTCCCTTTCACTGCTGATTTCAGTTGGAGTTATTGCTGTTTTCTCACTGTGTATTTCACCATGCCAATCTAGGTGTCTTTTTTGATGTGGTGGCTTGCAGTTATTCTGATATTTGGAATTTTACACAGTAGAATGGATTTGGGGCATATTCAACTGCAACACAGCTTGCCTGCTTTTCTCTATCTCCTGGTCCTTTCTAATACCTATTCTTTTATGTTTAAAAAAATATATATATTATTATATTATTATTATAATTAAATATATTAATATATATTATTATATTATTGTTATATATATATATTCTGAGGTCAGTGGATATTTTTCTTTCAGGAAGCGTCAAGCCAATCTTCTGAAAGGAAAGCAGTTGTTTCGGGAAGGAAGACTTTCAGAAGCAAGGGACTGTTTTGCTCGCAGTGTAAACGTTACACATGCTATGGCTCACGATGTCATTAAAGTAAGTTGTCAGTGCTGCTGAGATGAACAGGATCAAACAAAAAAAAATCAATGCAGTAAGTCTGTAAGCATGTCTTAACCTGCTTTGGTACAACTACAGTGCTACCTTGTCTACTTCAGAAAGAAAAATATTCCCTATACTTCTTCTTAGTCTACAGCATACACTGGATTATGTTAGCTGTGGTTAATTTCGCTTCAGATTTATTATGCCCAGTTGTATAAATAATAGTGATTTGTCAGCTTAAACACAGCTCTTTTAAAATTCATGGACTGACTTAAATTTTCATTGAATTTTCAAAATTATTTAGATACCCACCTCAGCTAATATTCCTCCTGGAATAAGTTCTTGCTGCTTAAAAACCTTTCCAGGTTCCCTTGCATTCTTCCACTGCAATCATAGGATCTTAGAAAAATTGGTTTTTCTTTGTAGAGAGTGTACTATGCAGGAGTGTGAAGCATGCGGCTGTGATCAGTGTGTACACTGTTACATGCCAGCACAGGAGAGGCTGTTTTGTAAACCATCCTTAAATTCCTTGAAACTTGGGTTTTAAATGTGAAAGATAGGACTTCAAGACCTGGGGGGGAAGGAGCAGATGAGGGATATAGGTAAATAAAGAAAATGGTTACTAAATCCTCGTATGTTTCCTGTTTGTGTACAGGCTGCTCGAGCCCGAGGAGTTGATTGTATTGTTGCTCCCTATGAAGCTGATGCTCAGTTGGCTTATCTTAATAAGACTGGCGTGGTTCAGGCCATCATTACAGAAGATTCTGATCTTTTAGCTTTTGGATGTAAAAAGGTATAGAAGAAAATATTAATAGCCCTTAATTCTCAGTGGTATCTTAAAAGCATAGTTGAAAGTTGCTGAATGTGTTTGACTTACTTTGTTACAGTAATTTGTGGAAATTGAAGGCTCTTGCCTCTGTTATTTCCACCAAGTGCGATAAGCTAGCATATGTACAAATAGAACGTTGAGTCAACATTGATGAAAATCATTTATTCCACTGCATTTCCAGGTGTTTTTGAAAATTGACAAATTTGGAAATGGATTGGAGATAGATCAAGCTCGGCTAGGAAACTGCAAGCAGCTCGGAAATATATTCACTGAAGAGAAGTTCCGTTATATGTGTATTCTGTCTGGTTGTGACTACCTCCCATCAATCCATGGAATTGGGTTAGCAAAAGCATGCAAGTTACTAAAACTAGCTAACAATCCAGATATTATAAAGGTAATCTTGATTTTAGCTTCATGTTGACTATTTGGGAGCTTATGTCTCTGCGTATAAAGCACTGAATTGAAAATGAGTGGTTCTTAGCTTTCTCTGTTCTGAGAAGAATAGTCTAAAGTATTTTGACCTGTCCTGTAGATATACATTGGTTGGACAAGAAGACTTTATGAAGTGTTGGCTTGTGATAGTTCTGACTATAAACAGCTAGAATTGAGAAAACAATGCACAAGGCTATTTTTTCCTGCTTCATCTCTCCTGTTTAAGCTGATCTTTGTAACGGAATGTGTTCTACATTTAATGAAAAGCAGAAATACCTAATAATTGAAATGCAATTACTTTTTATTACTTGAGCTTTTTGAAGAAACTGTTTCTTCACATTACAGTTCTATTACTTGCTGAAATAGAAATTTCTGATTAATTAAAGGCTGAAGGGCTTGGAATAATACTTGTAAAGGCAAACATGGAATTCTGTTATTTGTTTGAAAACAACAGTTAGTTTTTTTTTTTCTTTTTTGAACAGGTTATTAAGAAAATGGGACACTACTTGAAGATGAATATAACTGTATCAGAAGAATACATACAGGGTTTCACACGAGCCAATAATACATTCCTGTATCAGTTGGTTTTTGATCCCATCAAGAGAAAATTAGTTCCTCTGAACAATTATGCTGATGATATTGATCCAGAAACACTACTTTATGCAGGACGGTATCCTTTTGGCATTGAAACTGAGAAAATTCAATGCGAACAGTTGTGGTGTCTTGCATTGTTTTTCACTGCACCTCTACTATTGGTTAAATCCTGCTTTTTCTGCAACATTATAAATTATGGAGGCATAGAAATTTTTTTTTAGCAATATATAACTGATTAATAAAAAATGACCTATCATTTTATGTAGTTTTTTTTAATAGACAATAACTCCTTAAGTACAGGTTATTCGTCAACTATTTGAGTTTGTGCCTGTGTTCTGTGTTGTAATCTCTATCACTTTAATTCTTGTTATGAGTATATAATGTAAACATTCCATGTTTTACCAGATATGTCTTCCTACAAAAGAAGTGCTGATTTGATACTTGTCATAAATATCAACATAGAAAATGAAGACAACAAAGAGAGGACTGTTTAAGCAGTTGCTGGCTTTGTATGTTCTTCAGGCTAGCTAATATCTGTCATTTCCAGATGTCAGAAAGGAGGAAGATGGAGATTTTCCAATGACTTGTATTTAATGTGCTTAGTTTGCCAAGCACTGCAGATATATTATGACTTGTCACATCATATTGAACCATAACTATTAGTATCCATATACATGGTTAATGCTATATCACAAATTCAGAAATTGCTGTTCTAACTTTAACACTACGGTTCATCTATTGCACTATTAAGATATATTTTCCTTTAATATGATGGCTACAGACACTTTGGAGATAGTACTGGTTTTCAAATTGCCCTTGGGAACATTGATATTGATACAATGGAACAAATTGATAACTATAACCCCGATACTGCGCAGGTAACACCTTTGTTCTAAAGCTACATACTGAGATAATAATATGGGTTTGAATGCTGATGGAAGAATACAACTGATTGTTATTCCTAACTGACTTGTCAGTGAAAACTATTCTGCTAGTACAGAAATTGTATGTTCTTGGAATTGTATGAAGAAGTATGATACGAAGAGCAATCCAGTGTAAAACTCTTTTAAATTCTGACTCTGAGTATTAATAATTCTTTGAAGTACAAGTGACATCTAGTCTACAAACTTCTGCAGCATCTTAAGAAACTTCACAATATTAATTACTGAAAACTGCTAAACCAGTAGTTACTGTTGTGGCTTTACAGCACATCTAGTTATTAAAGAGATCACCAGGTAATGCCAGATGCTGATGCATTCAGGCAGTTCTATAAATTCTAATCCAGGAACAGAATCTTACGCAAAGTGAACTGTGTTTATGGCACTTGAGAACTGAAATTTTGGTTTTTAACAGTTATAACCAGTAAAGCCTTCTAGAGGATCTCATCTAAAAGATGCTGGACAATGTAAATACAAAGGCATGGTTTTAAAAGCCATCGTTTACTGACTGACTGTAGTTCTCATAATGCATGCCTTCCACTGCTTATCTGACTGAAGACCTTTCTAGTTGTTAGTCTTGTGAGTTGCTGTGCTTATTTTGACAATGGCAAAAATTGTCTGTGGTCACCTTCTTATCCTGGTGTTATGTAACTCTTCACTTTACTTCAAATTCTCTGTATTTTCCAAAAAAGTAAGCAGGAAAACATTGTGACCTAGATGGCCCTTGAACACATTAAACACCAACTAAAGCAGTGAAAAAGAAATGATTTGGTTACGTTTGGAATAATCCTGACTGTATTCTTCCATCATGTGCTACTTCTGATCTAAAACTGTAAAATAACTTACGTAAGTAAATAGGTGTGCAACTAAGACTGTGCATTTGCAGAGTTAAATCTTCTGTGTTTACTGGGGGTTTGTGTGCGCTTTCAGTTTTGTGGGTTTTTTCCTTATTTTTTTCTTTTTAATGGGCGTGTTAGTAAGCATCAGTATGGATAGACACAGGAACAAATTATTTCCTGGTGAATAGGAAGTTATTAATGGAGATCCTTAAGTGACATGTGAAGCATGAGGGGTTTTCTTTCCTTTCCTGACATGACTATTCATTTAAATCACAGCAGAAACTTAAACTAAGTTATGTTGGTTAAATGTTGGTATTGGGGTATCCAGATAAGATGACCCTAATTTAGGTGACCTGTAGCATACAAGCCTTTAGTTCTCATTCTCTTACAAGTAGAGCTTCACTTTTTAGAGCATTTGACTGTCTTTTTTTGACTGACTTCTTACTTCCAGCCTTCTTCATTAAGTCCTTAATCCTATTTACTGAAGTAACTAATTAAGATTTTTTTGCAAAGTGACTTGGAGAGCATATTTTTCTAAATAAATTCAACTGTGAGGAAAATATTTTCCAAGATCATTTTACTGAATATAGGTAATAATTAAGTCTCTAATTTTGAGAACAGCAGTTAGCCACTTACGCCATATTGAAATGAAGAAGTCATGGCAGCACAGAAGAAAAAGAATTTGTCAGGAAAGCATAAGAAATATGGGAACAAAATGGGAACACTTCTGTGGAGTGGCCATGTCAACAATGGGTGTGCGTCAAAACACTCTTATGCTAAATGAGGAAATCTTATTTAGAAGGCAAATTGATGAGCCTATTTCTCATTTCTAATTTTTTTGTAGCCTACGCAGCAAAGAAGCCGTGGCTGGAATGACAGACGTGCTAGTCATGTAAATAGCATTTGGAGTGAAGACTACAAGCTTGTCCCTAGTACAGATGGTGCTCCTCATACAACTCACTTACCAGAGAAATCAGCAACGAAAGGCATTGAGAAGATAATCAGCATCAAAGGGTTAAAACTTCCAGGCAAAGAGCTCTTTGCAAAAAGACAAAGGAGTGGTATGTTTCTACTTAAGTAGCAGTAGAAGATTGTATCAAAGATTTTACTGTATTATAAAATACTGTCCCTTTCAATTTTGAGATACAGTTCTTAAAAATGAGGAAAAGTGTACTAGATATTTTGTGGTTTAATTTCTATCTTATTGTTGCCTGTGAAGAAATGAAAATAGTCTATCAGAGAGCTGAGGTCTGGCCATGTGGAAAAGTCGAAATTTTCTGTACTCTGCTAACACTGTGCTGCTCAGTTCTCTTGCCTTGGTGCACTTTACTGCAGTTTTGTCCCAGCTGGAGATCTGTGCTGTATTGTCTTGTATATCACTGCAGCTCTCTGGGCTGGAATGATCCATGGGCTTTTAACAGAGGAAATTCTATGTTTCCTGTTCCTGTGATATGTTTTTCTCTGTATTTCTTCTTTTGCATCCTCCTTTCTGTTCATGCTACCAGGATTTCATTTTCACCTGTTACTCCTGACAGCCTTCCCCCTCTTCGTCAAAATTTTTAATTAGTTTACTAGACACATGCCTTTTAGCTTTTAGTGAAGTTTGATTTCAAGTTGTTGAAACCATAATATGTTCTGCTCTTAGTCTCAACTGTTAGGTCCTCCTTTCTAAAGTTACTTTAAGCTTGTGTAATACAAAGTAACAGTAAAAGCAACTACTGAACGATGATAATGTCAAGAACACTTTGTAAGGCAGTAGGGATAAACAATGTTCATTTCTCTTATAACTGGTTAATTCTAGAACAAGCTTTTTCAGCAGCTCTTAAATTGTCTTTAGATTTAGAAGAACTCTCAGATGGAGATCTGTTGAATCAATATTCATTTTCAAAAGCGAAAAAATTCAAGGAGAGTGGTGAAGATGGTCAATCACAGAAGAGCGTTTCTGCAATACAAAACATTGATTCTTCAGGGAATTCTGTCATTAAAGAAAGCTCTAACTCTCTGCCCAGAGTTAGAAATAAATTTGCTTCCTTTCTGCAAAGGAAAAACAAACAGACAGATGCTGTGATTGTTCCAGGAACAAGAAGCAGGTACGCTTGCGTCACGTGTTTGAATGAATAGCAAGGATACTATTTGGTATCGTGGTTACTGAAATAACTTCTACTGAGATGATACTTTAAGTTTTTTTTATGCAACTGTATCAATGCACTTGGAGCTGAAACTAGCAACTTCTTTTGTTAAACATGCAATATGAGATGCATAGGTAGATAAATGGTGGAGTCACCGAACATGGATGTGTTCAAGAGACGTTTGGATGTTGTGTTGAGGGATAGGATTTAGCTGGGGAGTATTGGTGATGGTTGGACTGGATGATCTTTTAGGTCTTTTCCAACCTTGATGATTCTGTGATTCTGTGATTCTGTGATAAATGCTTGATATTTTTTTTTTAGCTGGAGAAATGAAGGTTGTGATACAACCTAATACAGTCTAGTCTCCACATATCAATTATCTAAGTGCTGGCCATGCTTCATTTTCATATGACAACTCATTAACAAAAATAAAAGATATAAACAAGAAAAAAAGAATATAGCTGCCTTGGCCAAATAAATAAGCAATAGCTGTGTATTGTCTTATCTTTACTGAGGCTTTTGCTTATTTGTTTCAATAAAACTGTACCTGGTTATACTGTATGATACGCCATTTCTTGCTCAATTCCCTTCAGATCATGTTTCTTATTTCTCCAACAACAATTGAAGAAAAAAAGACTTTGGGTTTCCCATGTTTTTGGTTTGTTGCATTTGACCAGAGCTGTTTTTTACAAATTAGTGTCACAGATCTGTCTCGTTATATTTTTGCTTTTTTTTACCTTGAATAATCTAAAGATCTGTGTGTGTGAGAGGTATAATTTTGTAAAACAATCTGAATATTGATATTTTTAACTCATGTCTTCCCTAGGTTAGAAGTTTAGTTTAATTAAGAAGAGTTATTGATGATGGCAGGCTTTTCTGCAAATAAATGATCAGCTTCTATAAAGTAGAAGGCAGGACATTTGACTAATAGTCACTCTTAAGAGCTGCTCCTGTAGCACAAAAAGAGCTGGATAGGTTTTAGATTTCTCAACAAGAGCTTCATAACTATTTAACTTTATAATAATATTTTCTTTAATTTTGTATAATTTCTAGTTTCTTTCAAAAGAAGGGCCTATTAGTATTCTTAGTCAATGAATGACATGTTTAGAGATGCTGCTTTTTTCCATTGAAACATAAAATAATTTTACTGTTGTCCCTTATGAAGGCATTTAAAAGACTAGAGAAGTAAAGTCATGGTGATTTGCCCATGGGCAAAACAATCTGTCTTTCAAGTGCGTTTCAAAAATCAAATCCATGAATAAGATTTTGGAGATGAAATACTTGCAGTTACTTTTCTGTTGCTTTCAAGTTCATTTTTCTTTTACTTCTTAGGTTTTTCTGCAATGATGCAGATATGCTTGGTTTTAAAGTGAAGGATGACAGTGATGTAATTCAAGATGTTGAGGAGGATTGCAAGCAACAGGAGGTAGAACATGTAGCTGAAGATGAAGCTCCATTTTTAGAATCTGAAAAAACAAAGACTGTCTCATCTCTTCCTGGAGAAAAACCAAGAAGTTGCTTCCAGTGGCTTAGCATCCTTGGAAATCATTCAGGAAATCCTGGTCTGTCTCATTCTGTATCTTCACAGCAGTTTCACCAACAGAGAAGCAACTGCATGGCATCCCAGGAAGATGACAGTAATGGCATACAAGCAGAGGCTGGAGCTGTGTGTGGTGAATCAGATGAAGAATCCTCTCCCTTAATAGAACCACAGTGTTTCTCCCAGTCTCAAAAGTCTTTCGAGCCACCCAAATGCAGTTTGGAGTCTTCAAAAATACTACAGGTATCTAACAGTAATTCAGACAAGAAAGTAAGAAAACTAGACGTTTCAACCTTTGCTTATGTTTTCTATCTCAAAGGTAGAATTTAAGTTGTGAGGTTCTCTTTCTTTTATTTATACCCTACTGATTATAGAACTTCTACTCACAAAACTTCTTGGTGTTTGTTGCACTTGTGTAGCATGAATTGACTTACTAGCTTAAATCAAGTCTATTCTTCCCCCATTCCCCCTCCCCTCCCCCCAGTCTTTTCATTGCTGTTACTGCAATGAGTTTCAACACTGAAGTTGTAGGCTACTTTCTGTTCTCTGCTTTAAGTCCATGAAGAAGTCTTCTGAGAGAGTTTTTCAAGCTGCTGTTTTTGCTAAAAATATACTAAGGGTTTCATGTAGGCTCTTAAAATTGCTGAACATTTACTTTATAAAGAATAGGTAACTCGATATAAAAAATTTATACACAGTGTAAAGAAGTGTATTGAAAGCAAAATTATTTTTTTTCTTTGAAGGAAGCTGACTCCAATTCAAGACTGTTTGATAACCAATGTACTCAGAGGTCTTCAGTATTTTCTGCTGTTCAAACTGACAGAAAGAATATGGTAGCAAAGATCAAGGTAATGATTCCTTTAATTTTACTATTAGTTCTGCTGAACACTGAAAATGAGTTTTCACAGTCTAATAGTTTGTTCTAAAACTTTCAATGTAACAATGTGCCTGCTAGCAAGAAAAAATTGCTTTCTTACTCATCTTTATCAGAGCTGAGATGAAATATGTGCAGGCTCCCTATGACTGTGTGGTTGCAACTTGCTTAGTAAGAAGCCAAGCTACTCAAAAAGCTACTTTATTTTTCTCTGGAATGCTAAAAATGTAAGTCTTACAATGCAAATTGCCGTCATTTTAAGTAAAGTTACAAGATAGCTTCATTTCATTGCTTGTGTGGATGAGTCCACTAGTTCAGCAGCTTCCTGCCCTTCGAATAGAAGAAGGTTCTTTTTTTTAACTTAAAAGCCTGAAAAAGTTTTAACTATGCTTGTTTCTTTATTTGTTTTAGTTATAGGCGTTATTTGTCATTAGACTACTGAAGAATAGTCAGCTTCCCTTCACAGCCCACATTTTAGTTCCTTTTCCTGTTGAGTGCCCATAACTTGTCTTCTATGTGGCAGCTTACATTTCTAAGAATGAACTTGCATTCCCTGTCTTCATGGCACATTTAAGAGCTGTACCCGTCTACTTCACAGAGCTTTTAAAACCTTAACATCTGGAGGTACTTTAATTCCTTAGGCGTTGTCGTTAGAACTGGCTAAAAGATTCAAAATGCAAAGGAAGATGCTTTTTGTTCTTTCATGTACACCCCTGCTTGTTTTCTTTCCCATCAACAATGAGAATAAATATCAGAAGCTTCTTTGCAAAGCACAAGTATTGTGTGTGTTGTACGATAGTGACATCTTGTGGTCATTCTCATACTTTCTGTTAATGAAGCTGGAATTTAAATCTTTCTGGAAGACCTGTTTATGAAAACTAGTGCTTGCTCATTAGAATAACTTTGCCTGCTTCTCTTCAACAAAACTAAGCCATGAACTGAAATCATCTTGAGATCAGAGTTGTGTCACTCTTTTTAATAATGTTTAATATGGTTTGCTTAAAGAATAAGTTACTGCATTAAAGATATGTGGAGAATTAATGTACAAAGTATTGGGGAATTCTTGGTATGTGGGAATACTGAGGTAGTATGAATGTCATTTGAGCTTTTCTTCAGGATGTTTGGGGCTTTTTGGGAAACACATTTCTGCTGGAAGTTGACAATGAATATAATGTTACTCAAAAGCAAGCTGCTAAGAGAAAAAAAGTTGTCATCCTTATTTCCTTAGCTGTACATTTGCTCTGCTACCTTTATGAGCTGGCAACAGAAAAAATCAGTGAGACAGGAGAACTGATCTGAAAAAAAAGTAACTCAGCAATAAAACCCAAGAGGTCATATTTGGATTGGTTAGTTTGGCTCGCTCACACTCACAAGCTCTTGTGAGTCCTCTCAGTGGAGGTGCAACTGGAACAAATCACTACTGCTGAAGCTATGAGGTGGAAATGAAGAATGCTGCTACTGGCTCAGTTTCCTCTTAGGTTTGCCCACTGGAAGTGTAAAATAAGGAAGATCTTTGCTTACCCGAAAATATAATGAACAGTGAGTTCTGGATATAGCAAAGAAGAATTTGATCACACACACACACACACACACACACACACACAAAAAAAACCCAAAATTAGTCTTTTATTCAACTCAAAACAAACAACAACAACAACAAAAAAATATAGCTGAACTGTAGAGAAGCCTAATAATTTAGGGAGGCAACCTGGGAAAGCTGTTGGTTTTTGTTATGGTTCCAATCTAGATTGTTATGTGCACAGCTGATCAATTCTAATATCAAAGCTATAGAAGCTTTTGACTAATCAATGCCTGTATACAAGTTCTCGAGGACCTTGTCATTTCTGTGAGGGTACCCCACCTCTGTGTGGTTTTCCTGCTTGTTATTTTCCTGCAAGTTAGCGTGAGCTCAATAAAGAAGCTAAAGTTGGCAAAATGAAAAGAAAGCAATAAACTCTCATTTTGTTTCTTAGTGTGTATTGGACAATCTTTGCCTAAATTTTGGTTAATGGATTTAACTTGTAGCTCTGACATTCTTCAATATCATAAAAATAAATGATATATTTTGTAGGATGTCTGGGATGATAAAAAGCATAAAAACTACAAAGCAAAAGCTTTTAGGCTTTATTCTTATTCATCTCAGAACTTTCCTTCCAAGTACAAACACTCAGCACTTTTTTTTTTTCCAAATCCTATTTGGTATTCAAAAATATACACAATTTATTCAGGTAGAAACAATGTCATTTTAATTAAAAGAAAACCATATATGAAGTGTGTGTGGTGGGAGTGTGGGATAAAACATAGTGTCACTTTAGGAAGAACTGATGTAGGAGATCTTTGAAGAAGACTTCATCTGCTGTATATTTAAAAAAAGAAAAAGTGATAAATAGCAAATAACTTCTCTCTCGTACAAGTATTTGCATTATCTAACTGAAGCACCTGAAGTAGAAACAGGTGTGCTGTCTTTTATAAATGCTCTAAACTGATCTTATCCATTTTGTTGGATCAAAATACTTCGTTCTTTGCATCCAGATGAAAAAACTATTGGCACTGTATGCAGCCTACGTGTCCTAAACTCTAATCTTACATAGCCAACTGTAGAATAAATACAATACAATTTTTCCATCAATGGACAGTCACCATATCCTTTGCAGCTACTGTAGTGTATTTTAATTACTATATTCTGGTCCTCATCATAACAGACTGGAAGCAAATGATCACTTAGCAACCGGTAGCTTTGGGAAGAAGATATTCTACTATTGAATAGCAGAAAGGCTCAAGTAATAAGTTGTTGTTCTAGTGCTTCAACAGGCTCCTTCCCCAAAAGCTGGGGAAAACTAAGCATACATAAAAAAATAAAAATAAAAAAATTATACATAGGCCATTTGTTAACATATTTTTCACTAAGGAAGTTTATAATTCTCTAATGCACTGGGTTGGTGTGCTATGATTATACATATATAGCACAAATAGGAAGAGATAAAATAGATAACAATAGTTTTAGTTTTTATTTTATGAAACGTGGTAATCTACATTAGGCAGAAAAAACAAGTCTAGCTGATTAGTATTAAGTGTATTTTTGTTGTTAAAATAAACTTAGTGCTCTCTGTGCATGAAGTTCTGTAAAGGGAAGGAGTGGGGGAAACCATCATCTTGTGTCAGTATTGAGAGGAATGGGAGCAGCTATAGTCAATTAGCCTGACATTGACCCTAGAAAATTGGCAGATTATGGTTGGGGATGAGAAGAAACATAAATATTCACCAACATGGCTGGGTACTGTACAGTGTTTAAACCACTTTCACATGCTTTAAATATCAAGCAATACAGTCAGTGTTTGGACATTAGTGAGGAAATTGGATATATGTTTCTAATAATAGGAATGTTTAGAATAATCTAAGAAATGCATCATTTTTGGTATCTTTGAACTTAAGACTGATTGCCTTTGAGATGTGTTCTGGCTGAGCACAACTGCTTTGAGTTCCAGAAGATCTGACTATAGAAGTACAATGCTTGGGTTAATTGCACTGGTATCTTTTTTCTGCTTGTATTTCATGACAAATTGAATCATAGGTATCCTAGAGAGTGATACCAGATGGTGGATTCTCTAAACTGAGAAAGTTGACCTAGAAAGTTTTTCTTGTGTTGCCATTTGAATAGATGAGAAAACAGAAATTCAATAAACTCTTACAATTGCATTCCAAAGAAACATACTTTTGCAGCTATTTAAGATGCAAAGATGTACAGAAGCTGGTTCATCGGTTCTCACAGTTGCATTATCTCCATGTGAGATGAAGATTTTTGGATTAGAGAAGCTGTCTAAATATGCTGTTGGGGAAATCATATTGCATTACCCTTACAAAGTATAAAGCACTTTAATTAAACAATTAACGATTATGCTGCTTATAGGTTTTTATTTTAATAATTAATACTCCATATTGAAAATGCTCCAGGTTCCTGGTTTACGCAAATCCAGTTCTGTGGGGTCCCATATTGTGACAAAACTGAAGCCGTTGATACCAGCTAAAGCAAGTGGATTAAGTAAGAAACTGTCTCCTGTGCAAAAGAGAAATCACTGTGATGCTGAAAATAAGTTAGGATTACAAGCCACGATTGGTGAACTCTGGAGAAACTTCCAGTTTAAAAGGTGAGTTGCTTTAACCCTTTACTTAAAACCTCTGTAAACCTTTGAAAAAATCTTCAGGAAGTAAGTGTTGAATCACTGGGAGGAAACAAGGAGAACATCTTCAGATACATATTTCTACACACAGTTCTTTGTTTCCTAGGCAAATTTACTTTTTTGTTGTTCAGTATAGCCATGAGATATAATTTGAAGTAAATATACTTTCTACTTCTAATTATGTTTTTCATACTAACTCTCAGAAAGCTTAAGAAAGAACTCTCAGTTAAAATCGATTTATTTGAAGTAGTGCACTTACAACATAATTTATGTGAGAGTTATTGCCACTAGGCTCTGCATCAAATACTAAAATGCATTTCTTAGCTCAAATGCATGAGATGAAGAAGGATTGCTAAACAAAGTCTCTGCTTGTGAGAGACTCTACCTCTTTTGACACTAGAAAATGCTATTTTCCCTTGTGTGGATGATTTATTATACTTTAATAAGAAAAATGATAATATTAAATGTAGGTTTTTTATCTTACGCTGTTTCCATTTGGGACCAAGTTAAAACTCCTGATGGCAAAACTTTCCTAGCTTCAACTACCTCTCTCAACTTCAAATAAGTATTTATTTATTTTTTGTAAGAACTTCTTCATTCTCACTAACATGAGCAGATTGTGAAGGAACTTCACACTCTGCACTGAGAAAATGAATACTTTAACTTTGGGGGGAAAAATATCTGATAAGTTATGTAGATACAAACATGAAAAACAGTACTTCAGAGTTGTGTGTTGATCTGATGTTTAAATTATTTCACTCTTATTGTGCAGATGTTTCTTATTTGTAAGAAAAAGAAGCTGAAACGCGATTAGTATGGAAAAGAGATTGAGCCTGTGTGTTAAATCTGATTAACTGTCAATAAGTTTGGGCCTTATGTAGTTTATTTTAAGTTTACAGCTGTTTTCTGTTCAAAAGTATGTTACTTCTAGTACTAACATTTTTAGAAATCTTCATCATCCTTTTGATGCTGATTAAGAACTAGTTTCAAAGGGGTATTTGACAGTGTTTGTGTATGCATTGCTTGGCTTCCAATTGGGAATGTCTGACCAGAATTGTTAGAGAATCACGTGTTTTCAGTTATCAGAATGCAGACATAATAAGACAGTGAGCCTAATAGCACTGACACTGTTCTCCT
The DNA here is from genome assembly GCA_035772895.1 of Perdix hodgsoniae. Taxonomy (NCBI): domain Eukaryota; kingdom Metazoa; phylum Chordata; class Aves; order Galliformes; family Phasianidae; genus Perdix; species Perdix hodgsoniae. Next base: position 2,480,074 of record JAPSGF010000039.1, read on the forward strand.
CTACTCTGCTGGTGGTTTTAAGACTTAAGCACCTACATCCACACACTTATCCCCATTTTTTTCTGGTCTGTAATTTCTGGGGGTATACCAGAAATATATATTTTGAATATATTACCTAATTTTATGCAATTATAATAGCTGTTTCTTAGTTTAAAGGACGTTGTTTGTAAATTGTTTCTCAAAAAAAGGTTTTCCCCTCTGAGAGAGCAGGCTTAGATCTGAGTGTTCTGCTCACTGTTTATTTCAGATTTAAGTGATCTTCTGAAATTGGCTACAGGCAATTGTATTGTCTGAGGGACTCTAATCTGCTCTGTCCTTAACATTCACAAGATATACTACAGTTGTCCAGAAGACCTGGATGTTAAGGAAGCACGTAAGCTCTGTGTAGAATGTGGTACATACTACACTTCAGATGTAAAAAATAATAGTTCTTGTTCTGTTTACAGGATAACCAAAATGGTTGAAATACCTTTCAGTCAAACTGTTAACCATAGTGAAATTGGACATAAAACTTGCATTGTCACTTTTGTTTTGGACTTGCTGGTAGATGAGAAGGTAGCTGGATGAGAGGTTCTAGTTTTCAATTAACCCATGTGTTCTTACAGTATGTAGCTATAAACACATAATGTCATAACTTTAGGTTTTGTTTTGTCTGTCTTTCTGCAGAGACTATGAAAAACTCCCTTCTTGTAAAAAGTCAGACCCACTCTCTCCAATCAAAGATAATATTCAGCTCACTCCAGAAACAGAAGAAGAAATCTTCAATCACCTTGAACGTACTCATGTTCAGAGAGCTATATTCCAATGAACTGTATGCTGTGCAATAGAATGCATTTTTATCACTGTCAAAATTTCTTTGGGACCTCATCAGTATAGAAAAGATACTTTGAAAGTTAGCTGTACGTTTTAGTCTGATTACTGATTTTTCATCTTGTTTTATAAAAAGCGAGTCGAAAGGTACAGTTTTATAGTGACTAAAATAAAACCTTCAGACCTCCGTTCTCTTGTTGAAAATTTAATACTGTTTTATCCAAACCACTTTCAGCTGATCCTGAGTATTTTTTGTAGGTCATATAGACACGATAGAACTTCGTACAACAGCTATGGCTTTACTTTCGCAGAAAACAGCAGGACATGTTTATGTCTTAGTTTATAAGACCACTTAAAAATGTTCTTGCTGCTTCTTCCCTGTTGAGCCTAGTTGGTCTCCAGGGCAGGAATAAAACTGCTCTTGAGTGTTCAGTCATCACTGTACTCTGATAATGATGATTCTTGCACTATACGGTGAGATCTTGTCTCTCAATGGTTAGCTTTCTGTACTTAGCGTATGATGCAACCGCATTATTGGTGGGAATAATTTGGGAATTGCAGAAGGGAATATTACAAGTACAGGGATGAATGTTTATGTCTGCAGGCATAGAACTATGGGCTAGCATGAATTACTGTGTTGCTGCAAGTGTTAATAATGACAGAATGAAAATTTGAAGGGAAAACATAAACTAATTGGTTGTTCTCATCACTTATTTATTGGTGTGAGAAAAGTAAGGTTGTTTTGTACAACTGCCCAGTGCCTTTCATGAGAGCCATGAATTCCTGCGTTAGTGGAACATCAGAAGAGACAAACTACCACTGTCAAGGGCAGGTACTTTCAATAGGAGTATAGGACCTCTGACACAAAAGCAACGTGTCTGAATGGAACTGAGCCTTTAATTCTGTTATTTGCAAACATAGCCTTACCTAATTTTCTGGCTTAACTATAGAAAATACCATCACTTGTTCTTCTCTAGCTTCTTCAAACACAGAATCAGTGGAAATAAAGGAGGCATTACATATACACATTTTGACACAACTTTGTCACAAGTATGTACCTCGTTTTGTTTTTTTTCTTGTGTACCCTTCCCTGGAAAATATAAAAATATAATTCCTTAGAAGACACAGGGCGTGTAACAACTTGCTGGAGTGTTATTTCAACGGTATGTATGGTGGGAATCATTTATGCAAGAGTACTTTTCTGTGTTTTATGTTCTCAAAGTAGACTTCTTAAGATTGTCTGTGTTTAACTTCTGTTTTAACTTGTTTAACTTAACTCTTTAACTTCTTATGTTTTGACATGTTATAGGGGAGTTTTCTCAAGAAAGGAGCACTATAATTCAGAGGTTTCTATTTAACATGTAAGCATATGATAAAATAACATGTAAAGGTTTTACTTAAGTATGGGATTCTTGGGCGGAGTGTTTTGTTTTTTTTTTTTCTTTTATGAAAGATGCGCAACAACATATATGTAAACTAATATCTGCAAAACTTCCCAAGTTCAGCCTGACTATAGGTGAGGGAATATTCCATAGCAATAAATAAATTCTATTTCAGAATGGCAGAAATTGTTCAGATGACAGTGAGACAGGAGGGAAATTAAATCTGTCCTAATGAAAAGATGAAAGAAAGCTTGAAGAGAGGGAGGGAGACTTTGATTTAAAAAGTAGGTGTTAAAAAGATGGACATATGGGGGGGGAGGGGAAAAAAGAAGAATAGGGATAAGTGAGAGCAGATAGTGTTTGTGCTGGTGGAATTTTGTTAGTTAGTTTTAATTTGACATTCTTTTTACATATTTCATCCTCCATAAATAATATTCTTTTATCAGCAGGACTTGAAAATATTCTTATGAAATGGATGGCATCTCTATATCCTGTGAGAACAGTGAATCTGGTCTGTAAAGGCTAAATATATTGATGGTGGTCTAATCAAGCTTCACTTCTGAAAGTGCTGACTAGCCACTTCTGTAGCCAAAAGAGATCTCAACTGCAAATGTTCAGTGTCATAGTGAATACTTGCAACAATGAGCGTCCTAAGCAAATATGTTTTTGTTACTATAGGTAAGTGACTTTTCTATATTCGGTTGAGACTGCTCTTCATTCTAATTACAGCGGTTGATATTATCCATGTGCATTTTTTCTTTTATAAGTGAATGTAATAGAATAATGTCTACTGGATGGAAGAATATTTGAAGACTTGGGCTTTGCAATTTTTGTAAAAAACAAGGTTGTTGTATTTAATAGAATTTGCAATGTTATGGTATTTTCTGTTACATGTTGACAGTTACTGGTACTTTATGAAATGCTCTCATGTCTGCTAAATTTTCTAGTAACAAAGTCATATTGAAGGTAGAAGAGATTTCTTCACTCTTACTGAAAATGGAACTACTAGCTCTTTTTTTCATTATAGAGCTCAATTGTAGGTAACAATTGTAGGAACCCTAATGTTTGTATTGGCTTAAATCATCTTGGAGGTCAGTCACAGTGAGAACAACCATCTTCTCACTAAACTATGAAAATGATACAATTTTGGAAGTTTCTGTGGTTGGTCTTATTTTTCTCTTGGTTTCCTGTGTCTGACATACAGACTTTGCCAATGCAGCGTTCTGAAGCGATATTTCCCATAACTTGCCTTTGGAAGATCTGTGTTCACATGATTTCTGTTCTGTTCCCATTTTCTGACAGATATCTCAGATCTGAGCGGAGAGCTTGGTCCTGGTGGAATGACCGTAGATTCAGCTTTTAATACAGAGAGAGAGATGCTTGTTTTAAACTGGAATTCAAGAGAGTAGAGGGCACTTTTGGTCTTCAGAGAAGCACCAGTCAGTAAGTATTCTGTGCTCATGAATTTTTGGACTGTAATTAAGTGAACTTAGTTGCAAAGTATATCTGATATATCAGAGTATATCAGATATAAGTATATACTCGGATATGAGTAACGCTGTCATAAATTTCATGACAGTGACAGATAAACCAGAGTGTGGCTAGGGGGAGTAGCAGGGGAGTAAGGGAAAGGGAAGGGGAAAAAAAAATTATATCCTTTACCTTTTAGGGTTTATAAGAGCTGCCCACCACCAGGCAGTATTGAGAGGTACAGCCTGACTTTTTCCACTTAGTCCACTGCACAGAGACCACGTTTAAGGAAGAGTTTTTTAAAAGGTGTTTTATGTAATAAATCCATAAGGTGGCAGATAGCAACATGAGTCTGACTGAAGTTGGGTCGACTACCACCTTTATTCTTTCTGATTAGGCAATCTCATTACCAGCAACTCGATAGACAGTTTTCTTCTGACTTTTTAAGTACTTCCTGTCAAGATACAGGACGGAAGAGTAAGCCAGAGATAATTCCAGTAGACCAAACCATATGGTAGTTACAATGATAGCACAGCACATAGGGGGTTCTCCTACTTGAATTTCTAACAGGGAAAAAAAAAAAAAACACAAAAGTAAAAACAAAACAAAAAAAAAAAACAACCAGATGTCTGTGCAAAAGAAATTCAATTTTCACGAATGAATGCATTAAAGTGAAGACTAAGACAGCTTTCTGCATTATTTCTGGTGAGGAAATATGCGTGTCAGATAAATAAAATAGTTTATCTATACTTATATTAAAACTTTGGCTTCTATTACGTATCTGTGTTACCCAAAACTTTAATGTTTGTTAAACGGGGGTTTGACAAAAAGAATAGCTTTGTTTTTCTTAGTATACTATTATTGTACAAATAATGGAGGCTTTTATCTACCTTTTTATTGATTTAGTTGTGCACTGCCATTAGATGTACTTCTAAATTGTTTTTTTCTTTAAAACCAATTTAAGTTCAGCTTAAGAAAACTGATCAAAACTTAGTAAGATAATTTGATTGCATCTCTGGAGCTAATGTCTCTAAATCAGTGGTATAATCCACTCTAGCATGAGTCTGATTCTCTGACTTTCTCTATTGAACAAAAATTCATCTTAACAATGAACAGGAAAAAAAGTTTGCTTTAGAAGAAAAACAAGGATGTTTTTCTGAAATAGCTGGTTAAACACAAGGAAATAGACAGCAGATAAGTTGTTTGTTCATACCATGTAGGAGATCTGTGGAAAAATAAGCAGTAAGTAATCTAAAATTAGAACAGTACATTCTCTCACACCAGGAAATAACTGTGCTCTCAGTTCTTCTTGAAAATCACAGAAAAACAAAACATTTTTTAGCAAAAAGCATCATAATTTTTCTGTAATCTTTGTAAAATGTTAAGTAATGTAAAGCAATGCAATGAAGTAGCAGGTTTTTTAATCAATTAAAACATTTACACTGTCAGTATGTAGGGCATTAAATGAGATTTTTCTGCCAGAATTACTATAAATCAGAGGTAACTTCTGGTTTAGTAGCATACTGTGTACATAACCATAACTAAAGTAAAACAACTTAAAACTTTCTGGCCTTAAGACCCTGATCTATGTCTGAACCCACTTTTCATGAGGAAAAACTATCTCCAAATTTTAATTATCAGCTTAATTTACCAAGTGTTAGCATGTTTGAGCAAAATGAAGTGATTCTGGAGTGCAAATGTTCTACACAAGGTGTGTAAAATAATTCCTCCACTGTCTTTGACATCTTGGTAAGGCTCAGAGTACTGTTTTGGGCACCATAATTCAAGAGAAACGCAGACTGGAGATGGTCCAGGAGGGAGTAAGAAGAATGTGCAACAGTCTGGAGGGAGCAGGCGGGAGTGTGGAATGAATTGGCATTGTTTAGTCTAGAGAGAAGACTAATGAAAGGTGAAACGACAGCCTGTAGAACTGTTACTGCAAAGCAGAAAACATAAAATCTAGTTTGGAAAAGAAATAATGAAAAAAACAGATTTGTTAAAGTTTTATTAAAATTTTCTGTCTACATTTGGTTTTCAGTTTAAATGCAAATACCTGCCAATATTGTGTAGTGCAAGTAAGCTCTACACATGTTTTAACTTCAAAATCCGCTCTAAAAACATTGTAAACTCTTACTGGGATCTCTTGATGACTTTTATATTAAATAGATGTCTACAGTAGATCATGTCCACTAGAGATGATAAGATTTTAATTCCTGAATTGAAACTGAACATAATCTATTTCACTACAAGTAGCAGCATTCAATTTTTATGTGGGTTTTCATTTGATTTTTCACACCAACAGGAAAATCTTATAATATGACAATGGTTCAATCACATCTCATTCAGATTTGTCTTTGTGTAGGCTACTGAATGGAAGCATGAGTTTTGATCATGCTATGTACACTCTGGGCCACTTTCTTATTTCCAAAACTAAGACATAGTTTTAGACTTTCAAACCATAGTTTTTCAGTTGTTTCAAATCTTTCGTTCCTTAAATAGGAAACTTTTTTTTTCCTTTTTATAACTTAACTTTATTCTTATACCTTAGAATGTTTTGGAGTTGAGTTTTCCGTCTTCTTGCTCCATTCCTGTTCATTTCTACAGATTAATATAATAAATTCAATGAAAAAATCAAATGAAAAAATAGCTATAAGCAAGACATAAGCAATCCAGGAGAGAAACGTAGACACACACATCATTAAACAAAATCTTATAAACTATAAATATCAGGAAATAAAAGAGCAAAGGACATCTTAGACTCCTAAACTTGAACCTCTAGAACTTCTTACTTCCTATGTGGAAAGGATTTAATAATATACGTATTAATCACACTTACTTTGTGTTTTCAGAGACCTGATCTTTAGAAGGACAGTTTATCTGTGATCCTAGTCAGAGAAGATGAAGCTGGACTTTCCTGTTCAGAGTGCTCCTAGACATCACCAGAAGTGTCAGGTAGATGGTGCTCCCCCCCCCATCATAATTGTATTTTACCTAATGCATTATATTTTACTGTCCGCTCTTATCTTCTTGAGGATGCAAGTCTGGAGTATTTACTTTCTTGACAGAATGTACTAGCTGTAGCACATACAGTTATAGAGAGACTTCTGCATTGCTGTAAACTCTCTTTTACAGTGAGAGTTTTCAGCAACCAGGCTTCAAAGCAAAACTATCAGTAGTATTGTCCTTATTTTTCTCAGATTTTTCAAAACAAAGGATTGAAGGTGGGAGGATTAGCCACTCTTCTGCTGACCAGTAGTAGAGTCAAAAAAGGCACTCATGCCTTAAATCTTAATTCCTAATCTTGCGCTGTAACTAGTAGACCACACTCCTGAAAGTACTTTGACAACTCTCAGCAGTGAAACCTGGCTAAAGTGCAATTGTGCAGCCTCTCTACAGCGGGTCATAGTAGTAGTCAGAAAGGAATGGTATAAAATGGCCCCAAAACTTTGATTCATGATTTACTGTTACCCACTTGCCTTTTAGAGATCTAGGAAAACTCTTGCTTCTCTTGGTGTACTTTAGGTCCTATGCCAGAAAAGCTAAAATAATATGTGCAAAAAGAAAGCAGAGAGGATGTCCAACTAATTAGGATTGGGCTTGTGGTGAGTTGTTCTAACTGAAGGAGCAAATATTCATCAGATAACCCCTTTCTCCTGTCCTTGATACTTTTGTCAGTCTGTAACTTTGAATGATAGGACGATATTCTTGGGAAAGAATTGCATTTCAGCAGTGGAACAAAGACTTATATTCTGTACAGTAAAAATGAATGGATGATGCTCAAGAATGCATCAGTACTTTGAGTTATGTGTCTAAGGCTGCATCATCTGGAGTACAGCTTAGAAAATTGCTTTAGCACTTGAGATGCATACCTAATACTATCCTGAAATGGCTGTGATGAATTACTCATTTTCTTTTTTTCATTTTTCTTCCCCTTTCTCTTATTTCCATTTTCATTTTTTGCTAGTTTTCACATAGGTGTAAGCATGATAAAGTCCTTCAATGATTCACAACAACTGTAAATTTTCATTAATGCTGAGAATTCAAACTGAGAATCACTTTTCAAAAAGCATGCATTCTTGATTTAAAAAAAAAAAGAAAATGCTAGAAATAGGTAAATAATGCTATTAATTTTAGTAGAGTGTTCCTATGTTCTTCACCTTCATCTATGTCTAGTTTTGTTTCATTTAGTTCCAATACTTACCTACTGGAATTTTGTCATTTGTCTCCCAGACTGAAGAGTCCATTACCAATGCTGCTTGCCATTAGTAAGGATTTTAAAAGTGTGTCCTAGATAAGGGAAATAAGTGAGTTCCTGAAACTTTGCTCTTTACAGGCTACTTTTTTTTTCCCCAAGACTTGAATGTTTCTCTTTGCAATTCTTTGAACTTTTTCCAAGTTGCAAATTCCTGAATTGTACGCCATTAGCTTTGATGTAGCAGTAGTTGTTCTAGGTACAGAAGTAGGACTGAAATTCTCTTGCCTGTACACATATCCAATGATTGTATTAGCCTTTTCTGATGATTGGCAACTCATGATATCTACTTTGATATGATGATTATGTTTTTCTGCAAGAAAAGCCTATGTTATCTCCTGTAATTATAGCTTCTACTTTGACTTCTATGTAGCTCTCGTGTTGCCATTCTCCTCATGTGCTCACTTCCACATCATCCAGTAGTAGTGACCTGCCCTTCATTATTCCTGTCCTTTTTTGACACGCAGGTTTTATCTGTGATAAATTTACAGTCAGGAAAAATTGTTTTTTTTCTAGATTAATGATTAAAATGCTGCACTAAAAAAAGTGCAGTCCAGAAACATGGCTTTTACAGAATTGAGTTAGAAATACAACAATTTGGTACTGATTTTCCTATTTTAAAGTATTTTTGGACATTTTTATAGGCTATTGTCATTTTTTAGATCCTTTAGTCAAAATATTGGCAAAAAAGTCGAGAAACTTAACACTAGTATGTTACATTAGTATGAATACCTCTATAATCATCAACAGTAATCCTATTGAAGACTTTGGTAGATTAATTATATTTTCAGTGCACACATTCGTATTGATATTGATCTCCTTTTAAACTCTCAGTAGTTAATCTTAAGTCCTCGATACGCCCTACAAGTATCAATATCAGGCTTGAAGTTCCGTGTTTACTTTTGCTAATTCGTTTACTCTTTCAAAATACTATCACAATATTAGCTTTCAGTTAATCTTCTCCTTTTTTGAGTGCCTTGAATGATATCAGCAATGACTCTTCTATGGTTCAGCATCAGTAACTGCCATTTGATGTCTGGAAAGTCAGAGCATACCTCTATTCATCTTCTGTAACGTGGATATAATACTTACCTAAATAATAGGATTCACTTGAAAGAGTAGCTAAATTATCTGAGACCTTTCCCCAGTTTTAGGGGTTCTGCTGACCTCTGGGACCAGATGGATCATGGAGATGGAGTTTGTCAGCTTGGTTTCAAGCATCAGCGCTTTCAGACGCTTCATGCTATTTGGGAACTGCACCCAAACACTTCCACCAGGATGAATTTTCTGAAAGCAGACTTTTAAAAGTAACAGCGTGAAAGTAATAAACTTTACATCTTTTGGATGTGTCAAGTAGGTGATACATTTAAAAAAAAATAAAAATAAAAAATAAAATGGTTTAATGGTTAACCTGCCTGTTTGAGCCTAAGTGATCGTAAAGAGATTTTAGGCATCATATAAATGCACACATACACCCAAACACTTGGCAGTAGAACTTTTACCCATCAGGTCTACTTGATAGCAAGTAACAAGATGAAAACCCACTTTGAAGTAGAGCAACAAGAAAAAGACATATGATATAATGTGGTCATAGTACTAGGTTGATAGCAAACCAGATACCAGATACAGTGATATTGGTTTCTGATGGAGGGGAGAAACTGAGGAAGCTTAAATTTTGGTGGAAGTAATGAAACAGTTGTTGCCCTGTACATTCTTGCCTGGTACATCTCAATCTTTCTTATTTTAATTGGAATTATATTTCTTTCTTAATGTATTTTAGAAACCAGATAAAAAGGTTCCATGTTTCAGATGTAGCACAAGAGAGCTGGGAAGAAAGTGTAACTGATCTCTGGTGTATTGGCATTCTATTTTATAACTTGTTACTCAAATTGGTATAGAAGGGCTGGACATCACACCAAGGGTTTAGACCATGGTGTCATGAATCTTTTCTTACATACTCCCCTCAACTTTTTGCTCCACTCATACACACATAGAAGTTTTTCTGTGGCGAACTTGACTAGGGCACTGTCATAGGTGATAACTATAGTGTAGCTGCATGTGGCTGTGCCAGAGAAATAAAGAAGGTAACACAGAGACAGCAAGGGAGAAGCAGTGGGGTTTGGCCAGCTAAACTGCTCTATCCCCAGCACTGGAGTCAAAATTAGTGTGCATTGATTGATGCCAGCCGGTATTCAAGAAGTTCTCTTGGAAGAGATTTTACGTTGTGCTGGAGTGAGACGTTCTGTGTCCCCTTTGTGATTACACAAGCATGTGTGGCTCAGCAGTATAATTTGAGAATCCTCACTATAAAATAAAAAAAGGTTCTCATGTCTAAAAACCATAGATCGTTTAACAGAAGACATAGACTCAAAGGAGGTCAGGGCCTCCAGAAATCTTTCCATTGCATCATCCTCCAGTGTGGGACATTTCACAACATTCCAGGCAAGGATTCTAGCTCTTCACCACCGTTTTAGGTAGGAAAACTTTTGTAGCTTTTTCTTGCTGTAATTTAAGCCCCAATACTTGTCACAGTAGGTAGTGTAAACAACAGCAAAAAGTCTTCCCTCTCCTTTTGCAAGAGCATTATGTTTGTGAGGAACAGTGCGTCCCTTTTCCAGCCTTCTTGAAGCCAAGCAAACCAATTTCTTCCATCTTTTATCATAAGCATATTCTAAATCTCTGCTCATCGTCATTACTCTCTGGAATTCTCAGCTAGTTAATATTCTTCTTTGACTGTAATGCCTAGATGAGGCAGACTATTTCGGTTGAGGCCCTACCATTGTTGAGTACAGCAGGAAGCTTATTTAGCACAGCTTGTAGGCTCTACTCCTGCTTAGAAATCCTAATGTAGTGTGCTTTTCACAGTAGCATGATAGCGTTGACTGATGCCTAGCTTGTGATTCAGTCTATCCCATGGACTCTTAAGAAGAAAAGTCACTATCCAGTTGTTTTCCATCCTGTATATGTGCAGCTGATTCTTCCTGTCCAAATGAAGTATTTATCCCTCCTGAACAGTGATAGGATGGGGATGGGAACCATCTTCACCCTTCCAGTAAAATCTTTGCCAACACTTATTGCTTTTCTTATTGCAAAACCCACAGCATACTCAAGGACTAGCTATTCTTCAGATAAGTCTTTTATTTTTTTAGAAGGAAAGGGAGTAGGGTGTTCAATGAGTACCAACTCTATTAGCAAATAACCAATATGCAGACTAGAAGATAGAAGAATCTCCTCAATTTTTGTGGTAAACTCTATAAATTCTGACTTGTTTAACCAGAGATTAAGCCCAAATGGGAAGCAAACAGTGTTAAGAAGAAAAAGGCAAAAGCTGACATTGATTAAACCTTGGCAAAGTTCCATAATGTCAAGCAGATGATTAAAATTTTAGTCAGGAAAATATATTTCCAGCATGTATAGGTTTTCTCTCTGCTTTCTTTTTCTAGTATTTTATATTTATAAGTTTGTAAAGTTCTTAGCTCACATTTAATAACCAAAAGTAAATAAACAGATCCTCAGCAATTTATTTTGGGACCAAAACTTGTGCTGAACACTCTTGAGAGTATCATAGAAATAAAAATATGTATAAATAGAAGTATCAAGTCTGATTCTGAGTACTTTTTTTTTGTAACTGATTATTTATTGCTTGATCTAAGAAGTATTCAGCTGTAGCAGCAACAGTGATATAAGATGCTAGACTTGTTAGATTTAGTATGTTTGCTTCAAACCTTCCCAGAGTCCCAATATTTGTTCAAACTTCACTTGTAAAACTGCTAGATTTTTGGAATCAATATTCAGTTAGTCTTGTTTAAATTAGTAAAACAGAAATAGACAAATTTGTTGATTGGACAGACGCATTTTGGGCACTGGTCTGCTGTAGATATTTTTTATTAATCTTATTTCCTCTAATGTCCCAGTATGAAATAATTTTGAAGAAGAACCTGCTTTTACAGTTTGCGTAATTCTGCATTGCTCAAAAAAATCACAAACAGTTAGCAGTTAAGGTTGTGTTGCAGACTTCTGTATAGCATTAACTCATATGTTAATATAACTGTGCTTATGGTTAGAAGCGTCGGAAAATAAAAGCGCAGAAGAAAATCCTGGTCATTACAAAGGATTTTATTCTAAAATGTCACAAAATTAGGTGCTTTCCTTTAGCTCTGAACTCCTAAAATTAATCTCACAAGGATAAAATCTGTTAATGAATTTCCAGAAGAGTATGCCAGAAGGGTATGTTTGGCATCAAAATGAGAAGATACAGATATATCCTAAAAGACTGTTTGCAGCATAGAGTTTACCAACAATAACCTACAGTTGAGATTCACAGTCCATGCATAGACAAGTCATTGTATTCTTTTTCTTCTAAATATACACTGCAGGTGAGATTGACTTAGTGTTTTCTTCAGTGAAATTCTGAGATTCAGATAAATCCACTGATGGACAAACTCTGGAAAAAAAAAAATTGTAAATCTAAAAAATGGCTAATTCTTCATTCCTTGTCTTTCTCTAGTTTACATTTGACAAAGTGTTTTCAAAGAAACAACCCTTTGCTCATATTGCAGTTTAAGCTTTGGCTCTAGTTACATAGAAAACAGGCAGGATGTAGTTCCACTATTTCTAAATAAGTATGAGAAGACTATGAGTTGCTCATTAATTAAGTCTTTAATTGAACTACCAAAATGTAGATGGAGCATCACAAAAATAACTGTTTATGAGCAACCAAGTTGTGTGGTTTCTTCTGCATGCACTTTGTGTTGAACTATTCCTGCAACTGTTTCACCCATTCAGCCTTATTCTCCTCAGTCTCATCTCATAATAATAAGCTTTGAAGTATACCTTGAAATGCAGTCTCATGGCACTTTTGAGAGCCATGGCACTAACAAGAGCCTCATTAAACTGCCATATGTAACTCTCTTCCCTCTTTCTCACCTTGTGTTTAAAACCAGGTTCTTTACCTCCTCCCCCCCCCCCCCCCCAACTGAAGATCTGTTTCAGCAGTATATGACGTGTGTGTGAATGTAGATTTTGGGTGTATCATAGAGGAAGTGCTTTGGAAACAAGTGTCGACGGAGCCTGGCATGGAAGCAGTGCAGCTTACTGCTAGGATCTCTTTCCAGAGTTTTTCTTCAATAATCAAATAAGGTAGACAACATAGGGAAGGCAGGAAGTCAAGGCTAACTTTGGGTGCTTAATCCTCCAAATGAGAACCCAAAAGTATCTTTTCAACTCTTTCTGAGTACTGAGCCATAATCCTACAGCCACTGCTGTTTCAAAATATACTTTATAGATTTTTCTTCTGGGTAGAGAAATTTCTGAAAAAGGAATTGCTCTCTCAGCCTACAGAAACTCTGATGACTTGTTTATAGCACTTCTGGAAAGTTTTGATAAACCACATCTTTTCCAACTGCTCACCTTCTTCATTTTCTCATTTCTTGTTCTCCTTGACAGAAATACTTGTAGGGTGTCTACACTCGGCCAGCTCTGGATCTTATGCATACAAAATAGTAAGTTTTCTTACAGATTTATATGCTGGCAAACTGCTCCCTGCTGCAGCTCATTGCTCTGCTTCTCTGTTTTTTATAGTATGACATAGGTGCACTCCTCTGGAGCTTTTTTTATGTAGTACTGCAGTTAACAAATCATCCACTAGAAAATGGCCATAAAACACAGTGTGACCAAAAAGCGTGACTGTAATATGTAACTAAAGCACACACAAAGCCAAACAATGACCTCCCAAAAAATTACTATGCTGAGAATTACCAGAAAACCCCACCTAACTTTTAAATGAGACGCCTAGAATAGAATAACCTGTATTTGCTTTTCAGTGTTACCTGTATGCCTGTTCCCATACATATCACAGCTTTTTGCTGTAAGTCACACACATAACTCTACAGTCCACAAACATTTTCTTTCATTTGTTTTATCCCCTCATGTTAAAATAGGTAGATTTAGTTTTTCCCTCCTAATGAACCAGCAGAAACAAAATTAATCTGGTGTGGAAAAACTACAGCAGTCTGAATAGGGAGACAATACTTGGAAAAAGCATATTTTGAAAAAAAACTTTCCAGCTGATTAACTGTAAACCTTTTACATCTGCTACAGTGTTTGACCTTCTACTCTCCACCTCCCTTGCTTAAGTGCTTCCTCCCATGTAATGTTACATGGTAGCTGTACTTCTGCAGCCTGTGTGGCTCCTGGCAGTGCTCAGTGCGTGCTCTAGCTTCTACTGGAACTGCTTCATTTTATAGAGTTATGAATCAGGCCCTTCAAAACAGCCTATGTTTTTCCACTAGTAAAATTGAAGCCAGTCACACATGTTACAGTTGGATAATTTCCAGAAAGAAAACATAAGCTGGAGGTCTAGTATAGGAGCTGGGTTCAAGCCCTGCAGCCACACTGTTCCATTGTCTCTCTGGGCCTTGTCTATTAGCAGTGTAGCTTCTAGCTGTACCACATTCATTCTCTGTGCTGGGTCCAGGTGCTAACGAGAGTGTGCAGTGTGAAATATGTGGCTCTGGCTTATCAGGCATAAGGGTAACCCTAGCAAGGTCTTGCCAACTCCAGATAAATGCTTTATCTGATGAGTTATACAGGATGCTCTGTGAAGCACCTGACGTGTAATCATGTTCAACAGTAGCTTAATGGACCATCTGTCTTGGATGATTGAGCCAAAGGATACCTTCCTTTGGTGTCCCAGCATCGTCTTCCAGAGCCAGTTGTGGCAGCAGCAACAGTTCCTCATGCCACCCCAGTTTCTTGGTCCCTCTGGACCAGCCAGCCCCTTTCTAGAGATTGCCGGCTCCCAGCATTGGAATAGCTCATGTGAGGCATCCTCCTTCTGTAGCAAAATCAGCTAGGTGAGCTGAGGTACAAAATAAACCTTCTACATTAATCCTGACACTAAAACAGTTCCCCTAAATGATCAGTGCTAAAACATGCAGCTGTTCTCCTTACTCAAGAAGAGACTGGACACTTATTCTGTCTCAACCAAATTCACTGGAAGGGAGAGAGCAGTAAAATGACAGTAATGACCTCAGTTATCCTATCTGAACTCCTGCTCCTTATCTGCTAGAGACACCATGACATAGCCAAATTTTGTGATTCTAACATCTGTTGAATTACAGTAACAGAACAACTGTGAATTCTCATACAAGTTTGTTACATGGCAACTGAGGGTATGTTATTTATAGTTTTCAGCAATCTTGGAATCCATACCCAGGTTCTGCACAGAAGGCCTGATTCTTTTCCAAAATTAAAAAAAAAATAAAATAAAAATGGGAACAGAAGTCAGTGAGCATGAGGATGGCTGGGAAGATCTGGGGGTTAAACCAAATACAGCTGCCTGCTAGGAAATGGAGTATTTCTCCTGAGGCCTCTCTTGACAGTTTTGACAGGTTTATAAGCAGGCCAATACAGTTTGGAATAGCAAAATTATCTTCCTAACCCCTGTAGTGATTGGCTTACCCAGACTGTCTAGACAGCATAAATATGTCTGCACTAAGTCAGTGATCCTCCCCTCACCTGTAGTACAGCAGCTGTTTTTCCTATATTTTATTTTGTTGATGACTAATGCATAAAGCTGCTTCCTTAGTCACTCAGCATTCAAATACACCACTCATATCACTATTTGGCTTTTAACTTGCAACCACAGATGCAGCTTTCTAGGGGAAGGAAGGTCAGACAGAGACCATATCCATCACTGGATATTAGGTTTTTAGTTTCTTAGAGCAAAGGCCAAGTCTTCTTGTGAAGTAGTGCCAGCACTAAGAATAGAATTTCTGTATTCACCATGTCTTCCTTTCAGCACTCTCCCTTGCTTATTTTTTCTTTCTTTTTTTCCCATTGATAGAGATCATTTTATTCAGCAAAAGGCTATATCCACAAGTGTGTGCATGCATGTTATTTCTCATAACTTCTGTTTTTGAGCTAATGGGTGTAATAGTTGCTTGAGTGATGTCACACTGAGGCTCAGGCTTTCCATTCAGTCACTGGCAGGCTTGTAAAGAACACACGGCTACAGCTGCTTTGGGTGGAAGCACTGATACAACTCCTCAACGCTTCTCTCCACTCCATTCCCTCTGCTCACCCTCTGGATGGCTGACCTAAAGATTTCCCTTCAAATTCATCTGACAGACTGTAAAGTCTTGGCTCTGTTCTTGAGAACTGGAAGTGATCTTCAGGTCTATCAAGGAGCTCAATCAATGGCAATAAACCTGGCTCTTACTGTGGAATCGACAGCTTTCTCACTTTTCTGACATAATTGGAATTGGGCAGAAGGCCCAATTAAGAACCTTACTGTGCTGTTAAACACAGAAAGTGAAGTCAAGATCTTGCAGCATTTGCAGAAATAAACACTGCTGGCCAAGCCCATCTTTCAACAAATCATGAGCAGCCTCATAAAGGTCCTTTGCAGCCTCTGTGGGACATGATGTAAGCGTTGAGTGGCCTGTGCAGCCCCTGCTGGTTCCCCTCCTGCCTGCTCTGGAAGCTGCACACACCCACAGGGCACACTGCCCACCTCCCTCCTGAGGGTCTGCCCTGCTACACTGCCCTTCAGGTTCCAGCATCAGTACTTGCTATGGTTTCTTCAGACCTGCCCAGAGTACACTGCTGCTGAGTTGTGTCATAGAATGCCACAGTCAAATGCAAAATAGGCAACATGCGGAAAATAGGAGACAGGGACAGACACAAATATGACTGTAGAGGGGAGCCTTAAGGGCATTGACCACCTCTATTGGAATTATATTCATGTTTCTCTGAACTAGAGCCAGATTGTTAATTATTATAGAACCCGCCTGCCTTCACATGCTATGAACTATATACAGACAAGTAGCAAATTGCTATGAAACTAGTGCTCTTAAGGAGAAAAAAAATATATATATATATCAATGAAAAAAGCTGTGCACAGCAACCACTGAGAAGCATCTCAGAAAAAGCCAAAGCAATTTAGCACATTTCTATAAGTAGAACTTGATTATTTTTTGCTAATCTAAAATTTGGTAAAGTTTGGACTTGATCCTTCTGGGTCCCTTCCAACTCAGGATATTCTGTGATTCAGAACTTTATGGAAAGAATGAAATATCTTTATACGTAGCAGAAATGTCCAGATGTATTTCTCGTACAGTGATGCTTGGAGGATGTGTGTATGGCATTAGATGTTTTGTGCATTGAAATTCATCTTACAGTACAACCTATTTCTCAGTCACCCTTCAGAAACCCCTTGTGAGTTTTCCAAAGAAACCTTCTCTTCCTTCTCCACTCTATAGCACATATATTACAAAGCACTATTCTAAAAATGGTTTATCTCCTGATTAAGTCTTTTGGTTTTATCCCCATAGTTTCTATAGAGGCTTTCTTAACAGGGGAAAACAGCAGTGCAACTTGATGCTGAAGGTTATTTTCCGTCCATTATTTCACTTGACTTTCCATATTCATTGTATCATGCATAACTCCCTTCCTCCCCCCCCCAAAAAAAAACCAAACACAACAAACCAATTTGAAGAGGAGGAAGATACAGTCTATCACTTGGCGTGTTGGTTTTTTTTTATTTTATCATGAAGCTACCATCACTTGTAAACAGGCAAAAACAAATAAAAGCCCATCTAAATTCACAAAAATTGCTACCTGCAATACTTGAAAGAGAAGATTAATAATCCCCTTTCATTCATTAGTTCTATCCACACAAACTTCAGTAATTTTAAAATCCATACAATTTGGAAAGCTCCTGTTGATCCTCATTGCATCAAGCCCCAAGCTGAGGTTACCTTTGCTTTGCAGCAGCAAATGATAATTTGCACTCTGTAAAGCATTGTATGCATTTTGTAGCTGTGTGTATGGCTGTAGGGTGTCAGCTGTAGTCTGTGGCATGGAAAGTACTGACAGCTGAATCTCTAGTCTTAACAGGCAGAGAAAAAAATATGATTTCAGGCCACTTGAAATTCAGGTGCATTAGTGAGACTTCTTTTCGTTTTGACCAAAGATGGTTGTTTTCTGAACTACTATCATGGTGTCCTCCAGCTGTCCTGATGGGTATTCAGAGTACTTGCAGCCCCCACAGGATGCACATTTTGCATAACCCTTGCTCAGGTTTTTTCAGAAGAAAACTATCCTGTTCACAGAGCAGTCTCTACGCTATCACAGAGACAAGTGATACATTTCATTAAAATACCATTTTGTGCAGCAAAACTCCTGATTCTAGCTACTTTTGTATTCCCCTTTCAATATCACTAGTAATATCTGTGGTTATTAACACTAGGGTTTTCCAAGAGGCTTGGTGAAGTTAAGGAAAACAGACCTTAATATTTTTTCCCCCGGTGTTATTTCTGTGTAATTCCACTTGGCCAATTGTGTTGAATCACAACTCCCCCAGTACTCTATTTTACACAATACTCACTTAAAAATTAAAAAACAAACAAACAGGAAAAAAATAACCACTTAAAGGACTCAAAAGCAAGGGCAGATTCAGTCCTTGTTCCACACTTACGTACAATGCTCTTTCAATTAAACTGGCTTCACATTTGAAGAATTTGAAGATGAGATATAATGCTTGACCTTGCAGAGCCAAGGGCTGTGCACCCAACCTAACAAGTTACTTACACAGAGCATGTAGATTTGGAGCCCAGGAACCAAGCACTTTCCAGGCTTTATCTGGTAGTCTGTGGCAAAAACAAAGTATCCTCAGTTTGCTTTCTTTCCTCTGATGCAGATTTTGGGTATTAAAGATCAGGAATTCATATAATAATTGATAAATGAACACACTTTTACAGACATGAACACTATCTCCGCCTTCTCTTTTTACACCGGTGCTAGATAGGAGAGTGCTACAGAATTTATTTATTGTGAGCTTACAGTGTTATCCTTCTTTACAAAAATTATGTACCTGTCTCTAATCAACGTGTAGTAGCTCAAACAAATATTAGCTCTTCAAACAGCAGCCCATTGGAAGCAGCTGTGGTTATCTCAAATGCTTATGTCAGTCATCAGAGCAAAGTTTTTGTGTTTGCTTCTTTTTTAATTGCTGTTCCCTACAGTTCAAAGAATAGGTTTCATTCAGAGCTTCTTATCACACCAAGGCAACTCCACCAACAGATTAACCAATTTATTTGGGCATCTAATTCCCAGCTTATTACTTTTAAAACTCTTTGAAAATTGTCTTTGATAATTAATCCTACTTGCTTTGACATGTAATAGAAGGGTATGTCTTGTTACTATTACCCAATGATAGAGCTTTACCATGTCGTGAGATTAAGCTTTGGTTTCAGCTGACCAGTTTAAACAGATTTATAATGATGCTTTTCACCTGCAACTGACCTTCTTCCCATGTCTTTTTTGTTTGTTTGTTTTGCTAGATCTCTGACTCAGCCCATTAGACAGCACACAATCTAACATCAATGAAAGCTGGAAGGACCAACACTTAATCCTTAGCCACTACATTACAAACTGAAGTCAGCTGTCAGACATGAAATTGCCCCAGCCAAGAATCTGTAGCGCTTCTCTCTTCACGTACCAAGCATCACACAAGACAGGAAGACAAACACAGAGGAGCCAATGAAGCAAAATATGAGCTAAGTTCTTAGGCTGGGCAGGAGTCTGAACATGGTAAGACTCCCCCTTTCCTCCCCACCGAGAGGTTCCCACAGCTGTTTGACATCTTTGTACAGTGCTCCTGCCAAACAGGTGTCCTTGCCTCCCTGAGGGCTTCTAACACATGACTATTTGCATTCAGTTTCTGAAATGGAAACTGTTTCCATTATGAGTATAATGGCACTCTATCCAAGTATCAGATTCTGGGATCCCAAAGCTTGTGTTTTCATAACCTATACTCTTGACATAGCCTGCCCACTTCTAGTGAGTTGGTCAGGTCAACAATTTCTTTGTACCCAACCCCTTCCCCCCATGTTTTACAAGCTGGCAAATAACACCTTCAGTGATGCAGGTGCCCCTTACAGAGAATACAGTAGCTTTTAGGTTCAGAGGCTTGACCCTGACACACTTAAAGCTTTAAGATCAGGAGAACCGCTCCGAAAAACTCTTGCATAAGGAAGGGATGTGTGCATGTGCATAATTCAAACGCTGTCAAGACTTCCTCCTTCAATCCAGCAACTCCTATGTTAATCATCCTGCAAATCAATATGGTACTGAACAGAACTATTATGATGCAATAGTTTATTCATAAACAAATAAATATAACAATTTGACCAGCCTAAGCTCAGGCTTCTGAAGGGTAACTGCACACTGCAACAGATTTTTTGATAGCCTGGTATTCTGATTATGCATAAATCAGAACACTTACAGCTTTCTGATACATTCCTCACATTGAGAAAGTCAACTTGTGCTACACTTCAGACTAAACCTCCTGTCAAGAATTATTCTATTGCATTTTCAGGAAGCTTGTACATTAAGTGTATCAGCATGTCACTACCTGACAGTTTTGATATTTTCCAGAGATGCTGATGTACTTTTGTAAGGTACAGCACAAGCACCCATGCTTGAGGCAAGGCTCACTGAAGTCATCCAGCAGAAGAGCTGTGCAGGTGCCTGTAGGTGAAGGATTTGACTCTTACCTACAGAGACCAGACTAGTAGAATTCAATGGTAAGAACAGATTCCTGAACACTGACCCCTATTCTAGCACTGATACAGCCCTGCCACTCAGGTACTTCACTTAATAAATTGTTTGTAGATATGAGTCAGCTCCTGTGTGAGCAGACTTCGGTTTTGTTATCCCATTATAAAACTGAATGAGTGGCTGTGCAAGCAACACTTCAGAGGCCTTGAGCCCAGAATTATTATAGGACCTTTTCCCAAAAAGTGATCTCTCAAATTAAAACTGACATTCAACCTAGTACTTAAAAGCTTCTTTATTTTATTCTTAAGCAACACCTCAAAAAGAAGTTACATCACAAGACTGGTATTGCAAAAAGAAGTGGAGGTGCAGTTCCAAAAAAAAAAAACACAAAACAAAAAAACAACCCCATAGTGCCTTCCAAGTATAAAAATATACACATCTAAATTATTATCCATGAAAAAGTGTACCACCATCTCTGCCTTGAGCTGGTCCTGCCAGCTTCTGGGTCATAACTCCCCAGTACAGAGCTCAAGAGCTCACAATGGAGGGAGCATCTCCGAGTTTCATGTCACAGGCATGATTCATAGCACAGTGGCTTAGCCACAGCACATAGACCCCAGCATTAGGTTTTATGGTGGCATTCCATAGTTTTCCCTAGGGTGAGTAAGCAGCATCCAAACATCTCCTGGGAAGCATACGTCATGTACACAAAGCCATCTTCATCTTTGTAGTCCCTGTACACCTCTGCCATGGTCAAGGACATACTGGCTAGGCTTTTGTTGTTCACCAGCAGGTAGAAAGCTTGCGTAGCAGTCAGAGCCATCCTGCTCCTGATTGAAGAGGGAAAAGAAAATAAAGGACCAAGCATTAGCAAATTTAAGAAGGTTTCAACCTTACTCTATAAAATGCATTCAGCAGAATAGTTGCAGCATTTCTTGTACATTATTTATGCACGAAGTCATTGCTTGGTTTAACATCTCCATCAGAAAGTTAACTGTACTCAGAAACAGGAGTCTTGATCCAGGGAAAGGCTTAACCTGCAGGACCATAGCTGCTACTGAGCCTGAGCTTGTGGTTGCCCATTCCTAAGAAATGCTGAGTACAGCTATAACAGGGAATTTCAGCACAGTCTGCCTGCCCTCGCAAGAGTCTCATTCAGAGACTTACACATGAAGACTGGCTTGCAAGAGACAAAAGTATCTTTTATATAAGTTAATAGCTAGAAAAATGGCTTTCACACACTTTCTGTTATCCGAAAGCCTTACAATTCTCCAGCACTCCGGCACAGAATGCCACCCTTTTGGGAGACCCCTTTGCCAGCATACTTGTAAAGAACACCTTAGATGGGGCTGCCACAAGTCCGGGTAGCCTGTAGGTGCAACAGGAGCAGGGCAGCAGCAGCCAAAAGCAGAGCACAGCCCAGCACCACCTTCAGCAGGCAGAAGGGAGCGGAGCAGCAGCCTCGCGCCGCTCTTACCCCCCAGTGAGGGGGAAGAGGCACCGCGGGAGCCCCGAGCTCCTTCCGTCGGGCTTTCCCGTCCCAGCCCCCGCGGTCCCTACCTGATGATGGTGATGAACTGCGTCATGGTCAGCTCCTCGGGGACCAGAAACTTGGTTTTGTCCAACAGCGGAAGGTATTTCTCCTTCTGGTACCTTTCAACGATTACCTGTTTAAATTAGAGTCACTCAGAGGCCCCGGCGACGTCCTTCCCCCTCCTTCAAGGCAGAAGCCGGGAGCCTCCGCCCGCAGAGCAGCGAATTACCGGGATCTTTGTGGGGAACTTGGCCCTGATTCCGGCCACCTCCTCCCGCCGGGTGGCTGCGCGGGAGAGAGCACAAGCGTTACGCGCGCGCCGCCCGCCGCCCGCAGCCCCGTTCCACCGCGCCGCCGCAGCCGCCACGCCGCCCCATACCCAGACTCTTGCGCAGCTTGAAAGGCCGCACCGCCTGCACCCCAGGACCCGCCTGCATCCCGCCGCCTGAGGCCACCGCTGCCACGCACCTCTTATGGGCCCGGCCCGGCGCCGCCCCGCGGGATGGAGGTGCGGCCGCCGCTGCCCCGGCCCTCCCGTCGCGGCCCGCCCCTCGCGGCGCGCGGCTCGCGCTGAGAAGCGGTGTGCAGCGGGCTGCCCGCTCCGCGCTCGGCAGCTGCCTTGAAAGCATCGAGTTAGTATCCATCCCGGCGGTGCCCAACCTTCCGGCTTGCCTGGGCCGCGCCGACTGAAGAGGAATTGCCTTGGGCTGTGCGTACATACTTTGTACCAAAAGGAACGCCTACTATTTGTTTCCACAGAACCTGCAGCATATTGGAAGAGCGTACTATTTCCTGGGGCATGTCCTCAGCTGTGAAACACTGCTTTTCAACATAGTCACACCACTGGCTGCATTTTCACCAGCGGTGAACAAGAGCCTGCGCGCTGTGCTCCTAACAGTCTGCCCCAGTGGAGGTGACCGCTGTCACTGCTGCTGAAATGCACCTCACTGTGCTCACATCCACTCTTCAATCTCCATCGACATTCAGCAAGAATCCACATACTGGAAGAGTTCGGTTTCACACCTTTGCTTCATACACACTTCCACGTCAGGCACCACGGCGTCAAACTGCCCCCCTGCTGCCATCTGTCACACAGCAACAACATGTAATGGAATACTGGTGGGAGGGGTTCAACCTCTACTGTCATACCACAAATGCCTCTGGCACTGTGGGACACCATCACAAAATATGGAGCATTAATTTCAGGGCAGCCCTCATAAAATATATAATATTCATTATGCATGAATATGCATGATAGTAACACAACTTTGTTTAGCATATTCATGCATGATAGTAACACAACTTTTTAAATCTTTAATATTTTTTACTGAAACAAGACAAAACAAAAAAAGAGAGCAACACCACCATAACCACTGGTGACGTACGTGACCTTGTTTGCTGGCAGTGGCTGCAGCTCTTAGGAGCTCTGAAGGCATTTGTCACATTTTTGATGAAATTTACTCTTCCTGTGCTTCATCCTCAAAAAAGTCATTCACAAACGTATGTACTGCCCAACAGCAATTACAGGAATAAGGTGTGACTGTGAAGCAAGGGATGTTTCTGTCTGGTAAGAGGGGGTTTATAAAAGTCTGGTGAAGATATATGATTGCATTGTTGAGTGTGCTGATGCTGACGGCAGCTCTATACATTCTATACATACAAATTTGCAGATAATGTATTCATGTTGACTAAAGTGGAGATGCAATTATACCAAAACATTGATCTTTTTTTTTTTTTTTTAATCTCAAAACATACTCTCACATTCCTTTAGCAAAATAGAAAGCACGGCTGCATATTTTTTCTGTTCACAGGATTGCGTTTAGCCAATGTATGATAATGCATGAAATTATTTGCGTAACTTGAGTTATCACTGCACTGCACCCTCCCCATGCCCCGGTTTCAACCCAGACAGTGCTAATTGTACATTGATGTTTGCTTGTTGCTGAGTGATGGGTGCACCCCCAGGGCCAGACTGGGCTGTTCAGTGGGGAAGAGCTGCTGCCATGATGGCACAGGGTGGACGCAGGGTGGTCTGGGTTGGGCATGTGGCCCACAGGCCGCAGTTTGGATATGCCTGACCTATTCCATCTGCCATGCCAAAGGCAACTGGGAGCTGCTGAAATTTGTGAGTGAAGATCTGCAAGCGGTGGTCTCGGCTCCTTTTCTAAGACAAAACCAATGACTGTCACTTTGTGTACTCTTACTGCCAGTCTTGCAGTTTGTTCTGCAAGACTCAGTTCTTTGTTCCTAAAGTTTTCCAATTGAAGGAGAATCTCAACTTTCATTTAAAAATGTTTGTAGCCTCGAGGACCCTCAAGGACTTTTAACGAAGTGTTGTGTAACACTGGACACACCCTCGTGACCCAGTAACCAGCAGGTCACTATGAGTAGGAGCACCTTTACTTAAATGTGTGTGCAGTTGTTCTGATTTCCAGCTGCTTTCCAGAGCGTACCACCTAGGGCTGAGATCAGGAGCACTGCTGAGCTGTCCATTCCTCACCTGGAAGTGCAGGTGTCCACCACAGCACAGCTCCCCAGATGGCACCACAAACTGAAGTGTACAGAGAGGATAAGGTGTGTTGCTCTGAGGAGCTGCTGAGCTTGGGACTTGGGAGGGGAGCTGAGGCAGGGCTTGGTGCTGCAACAAAGCTCCCTGAGGGGGCTCTCCCCAGGGTTGGCCTCCCCAGCTGAGCAGAAGAGCTCCAGGGCTCCTAGCAGAGCTGCATGTGGAGCACCCAGGCTTGGTTCTACACAACCACCGAGCGCTTTGTTTCCAGAGGGATGATGTCCTTCACAAGCAGCTGTTTGACAGAAAACTAAGTAAGAGAGGGAGCTGAAGAAGAGAAATCCCAGTGAGATTCTCAGATATGGCTGTAATTTCTACTGCAGCGTAAAGTGAGCATAGTTAGCAGGTGTCCTGTATTACATCATCTGGAGGCAGAGAGCATGGGAGGTCATCTGTGTGCCTTCATAGCACCTGTGCTCACGCTAGTATCTAATTATCCAGATTCAGACTTGTGGAGTGTGTTCCTTCTTCTTCCCTTTCCCTTGGAAGTTTTTCTTACTTGCATGTAAATACTGAACTAGTGAAGCAATTCTGTGCAGTGAATGGAGTTCTCAGAATGCCACGCTGAAACAGAAACAAAAGGATGAAAGGTAACTTTTATTTATTTATTTATTTTTTACCTGCTTAAGTGCCTGAATACTACACTGATAGGAGTCCTGTAAGTCTAGTAGGACTTTAAAGAAAAAGGTTGGCTTGTATTATTGAACCCTGTGTCACTGCCACTTTATAGCCTTTTCCAGGTTGTGGCTGTATAACTGAATGTTGATCTATCTGTTGTCTCTGATAAAGTGATCCCAGCCTTGTAGACCTACTCATTAATGGAGTCTAGCTTAAAGGCTGCAAAGAAGCAGCTTACTTTTTGCCTTGTTCCATTCCATCCAAAGGTGTTAAAAACCTGTCTCAGAGTATCAAGGTGCTTTAGGAAGATATTTTTTTTCCCTGTGTAAGAGGGTGCAGGGTGTCAGAAAAGTGAGGATTCTGCAGTTTTGGTTTCAGTGTTCACCAGGGACGTCCCATGAAAAACAGAACTGCAGTAGCCTCAAGTAAGCTAATAGAAGCTTTCCAGGAAAGGACAAAACTTGATTTGTCCTGGAAGTGTTGCTGAGCTCTGAAGTGATACTGCTGGCCTGGAGCAATGAGTCAGTCACTGACTGAGCAAAGCCTGCAGGCTTTGTCTCCTGACCAAGTGAGAGGAGTTTCTGCCATTTCACTGATAACCTTGACTCTTGAACTTTTTCATCCTGGTGTTTTGGTATATATTTTATTGTTTTTCAGAGGTGCAGGATGAGGGTGATGAATGGGCTCTAGTGTCAGTCTTTTCTTTTAGACTGTGCTGTTCTATTCATGCTGGTATTGCTCTGACAAAGGTCTTTATCTGTGTTAGAGAAATGCCTGAAGAATTAAAGAAAGCACATTTTCCCAAATTGTTCTTAATCTTAATTGCTTGAGTTGGAAAGGACTCTTAAAAGGCCATCTAGTCCAACTTCCCTGCAATAAACAGGGACAACTACAGCTATATCAGGTTGCTCAGAGCCCCATCCAGTCTGGCCTTGGATGTCTCCATGCACAGGGCATCCACCATGTCTCCGGGCAATTTGTTCCAAAAAGCAGCTCAGAAAAAGAGAACCCTGCTCTGCAGAACTCGAAATCTGAATTTCCCATGCAAGATAAAATGAGGTGGAAAGAATTTCAGCAGCTGCAAAAATCTGAAGTGCAAAGAATGCATACAATAGTTTGAACACGATTTCAAGGGGAAGAGTATAGTACAGCAGTCAACTGCTTCTACAGTCTTGGAGATTAACAGAAAACAGATTAAAATCATCACAGGACTGGACCAATCTGCTTCTTTGGAAATTCGACAACAGCAAAAGGAGGAAAAAAGTAGATCAAGCAGACAACCGTTGAGATTTTATGGTGATTGCACTAAAAATTCTAAAAAACTATAAAATTTCTGACCAGATGCCCTCAAGCAGCTGAATGCTGCATGTTAGAAATCACATTTCCTAAGCTTTCCAGTAGCTTCTGCAAGAAGAATAAAGAAAGTACAGACTGCTTGAGCAGATACAGACTGCTTCAGGCAGGGCTTAGCCCTGGCATGTTGTAAAGGCGGGATTACACCACATATTAACCTGTCAAGTGTGGCTGTGCATGTGCATCCAGTTGCAATCCAGTGGACCTATAACTTAGTCTTCCCCTAGTGGGAAGTGCCAAATACCTCTTCCAATGGGGGAATTCTCTCTGAGCTTTGTGAATGCTCCTCCTTTCCTGCTCCAAAGCAGAAATTCCAAATTATATTTCTGTAGCATGCATGAGAGTTTGGATGATATTTGCTGTGACCCACTATAGCTGTGGGTTGGTTATTCTAAACTCTGTAGCAACAACACAAATAAGTGTAAAAGATGCTAAGGCTTCTGTCTCATGTTATTGGAATCCTCCACCCTTCCGCAAGTGCTTTTGGATCCTCAGATGTGTTGTAAGGCACAAAACAAGCTCAGAGGCAAGTGTCTGCAGGAACTGCAGTACTGCTTTCAGGTGCTTATAGAAGCTGCTGTGGAGCTGAAGATCAAGAGCTGCCTGTGCTGACCAGAGGACTAGGATGCTCTGCTGCCGGCCTGAGCAGCATATGAAAATGCCATAGAGGTCAAAGAGGCTCTGGCCAGGATTTTGCCAGCTGCAGAGAACGTTCAGCTGAAGTCCCTGTCTGTAATCACATGACATTCCTGCTTTGGAAGCCTCTGCAGTGCGCTCTGTGCCTGGGTACAAGCCTGGGGTTCAGAGTCTGTTGAGAGAAAAACTCAATAAATGGAAAAACATGGACTGATTTAGAAGGGATTTGTGCTCCACTGGAAATGATTCACTCCGTGTTACATGGCAAAAGGCATCCTGGTACTCCATAAAGTGATATTAGCATTCCTTCGTCAGTCAGCGTGCAAGTGTTGAGTTAATTCCAGTGCAGCACAGCTTGGATGGCAAACGAAGCATTGCCCTGGTTATGAATTCTATCCAGCATTAATAATCCTGAATACAAGCTGATACAGCTCCTCACCTGCTTGTTCCTCCTCCTGTGTCACAGAAGCAAGCCTACAGTCTACTTATTTCTCATGATCTTGAAGTAATTGCATGACAGCAAGTAGCTTTCTCTCCAAATTCATGAGTCTTTCTACTGAAAACTTGTTGGAGTGTTCTCATGTTTCAGAGGATGCTTAGTCCCCTTTCTCAGATTGATGGTCCAAAACTCACCTGTTAATAAGGCTCAGGTCATGAACTGAACCCTTCTCAAAGTGCTGATATATGTTTAAGAGTAACTGCAGTATTTCTGGGTTGGTTGGCTTGGGGTTAGGTGTACATTTGGTACATTTGGCTCTTTGTCTCCTGATGTTTTTAGCCCTTATATTGATTGAACCTTGGTCAATTATCTGCCTTTTTAGTGTAGCCATAAGGGTTAGAAAAGGGTTATTTTTAAATGAGAGACCATGCAGCTGTTCTGTATCAGAGCTTCAGACTGTAAGCTTAAAATGTTCGTTCTGCAAAGGAAGTTTCAGTCAAACTTATTTCATCTTCTCTCTGTCCTACCTGCAACTGTCCTGTGCCTGTGTGCAGCTCATTTCTGTACTGGGTTGCAGAAAGGTTACAGTGCTGTTGTCTGTATGTGCCCATAATGTACGTGCAGTACCCTGGAGATGGCAAAATTCAAGCAGGATTTTGCTCTTATAGGGTTTCTTTATGCAATTTTTTTTATTTTAACAGCACTATTAGGCATATATTTTTTGACTGTTGTATCTTCCATTTAAAGATTTTGAGACCTTCCTCAACTTACTTTTTATTAAGTAATCAAATTTTTAGCCATACTGAGAGAGTTGAGCAGGCAGAGTTACAGCGAGTTATTCTCAGTTCTTTTTAAGCTATTCACTGTGTAAGCGCTTCCATTTTAGCAATTTAAATTTGAGAAGAATTTGAGACCTCAGTTCTCAATGTCTCTTTTGCAAGAATTGCTCAAAAGGAAGATTCTAATGGAGAGGTGGCATAGGCTGGCCAGCCTTCGTCACATTCCTTGCACGTGCACCTCTGATTTTTTTATCTCCAGTTGTACAGTAGTTCACTGGTATCCTCTCCCTCAGGGGTTGAGCTTGAAGTCTAAAATGATGCTGAAAAGGGGAAAACATCATATGATGTCTTTTCCTACCATCTGCTCTCTCATTGTCATTGCTAAGATACTATGCGCCATGTTTTCTACCTACAGAAGAAACAGAATTGATGTCGTTCTTGCCAGCTGAATTTCTTGGTTCTCCCTTTGAGGAGGAAATACTCCCCCATGTGGACAAGGCAATTAGCTTTTCTCTAGAGTATAGTGGATTTCTCTTCAGTTAGTGGATTTCCCTTTGTGAAACATCATAACCTGTAGTTGCTGCTGCTGTATGGCTAGCAGCAAAGGAGTATGCTGAATGATGCTGCTCAGAGGTCTGATAACAAGGCTCTCCTGTGGACCAGGATTATGAGTGCTGCTGCCAGACCACTGGCTTTTTTGGGAGTTTGTGCCCCTTTGCTTGTTACAAAGAATTGGTGGCACTTCACATGCATGCAGCAACAGCTGATGCAAAAGCATAACAAAGGGGAAAATGCTCAAAATTTTGCTCTGATTAGAATTTAGTAGAACATCTGTTTGAATACATCTGACCTTTCTGCTGTCTGTTATGGGCTGGAATTCTGGGACCACGATTTCCCTCTTCTGGTAATATGTCTTCTGTTCAACGTGGGAGCACATTTACATTCTGTCTTGCTAGTTTTAGTAATGCTACTGTGCGCTTCTGCTCTGGTGAGAGAAAACAGCATGCCATAAAATCACAGAATCACTAAGGTTGGAAAAGAGCACTGAGGTCATCTAGTCCAACCACCACTAACCATGTCATTCAGTGCCACATGATATTCCTCCTGTTCTGTAAAAACAGGTTTAAAAATTATACTTTGTCTATTTAAGATAGACAAAATGTGTTAAAGAAGTTTTCCTTGCATACCATTGCATGCCATTAAAGATTTCCTTCAAGTATGGCTGAGCTGTTTCTAGATGGGATGTCAGTGGTTTTGTGTCCAACCTGGCCCTGCGGAGCCTGCCAAGAATGTGTCATATGGTGTCAAAAGTAGCTACTGCAGTTTGGGTTGTAGATGCAGAAACTGGCTTCTGTCTTAGCCTTCAGAAAGGGTGTTATAACTGACAGAGAGCAGAGGATCTTTAAAATATCCTTAGTGTGTCCCTGCAAAGCTGGCAGCTTTGTCATCAGTCTGCTGGAATACTGGACAGAAGAGCCAGGAGAGCCTTGATGTCTTTTGGTGCAGTGGTGGAAGAATTTTTCATTGGGAGAGTGATGTACAGCATCTCCAGGAGAGGCCAGGTTTCTTCGGTACTTCCACTTTAGGTGCATGTTAAGGAGGTTCGATCTCTATCAGGAAATTGCTCTGCACCTCATGAAAATCTGTGCTGTTTGAGATGTCCAAATTACGCTCTCAGAAATTATGGCTCCCAGGATTTAGATGCAGAAACATCTAAAGTTTATGTCCAAACTGCAAAACTACAGGAAATAAAAACAACACCTCAAAGCATAAAGGAAAGATTGAGTCCCTGCTTTAGAAATTCAATCAGTCACTTTGTCTTAAAGATAGTTCATAAGGGAATTTTATAAGATGATAAAAGAAATGCCCAAACTGAATGATGGAAGAGAGAGGGAAGTTTGATCTGATAAGGAGGCCCTCTAGATTACTATTCCCAGTACTTGCTGGACTGTGTGATTTTAAACAAGTCCTGGAAGATCAGTCAGCCCCTGAGCCACATCAGGTACTTTGCTGCACAACAGATGTGTCTTGGTTAATTTGCCTGTGCCAAGCACAAAATTCTACAGGAACACCAAGAATTTACTGAATATGAAAATGCTGACAAGCATTTGTTTGACTGATACAGGATTACTGGGAATCATAGCACAAATGTGTGGATTAGCAGATATACAAAACTGCCTATTTGAGGAATCCAACTGAAGAGGTCTTAATTCAGAGTCCAGTCTCCTTGAGTTCTGCATAGTTCAATGGCCAGAGACAGAAGTTCCTGCGCAGGATATGTACAGTGTGTGTGCTCTCACCTGTTTTGCTCAAGTCCTTCCCTTCCCATTGGCCACGTGGAGAATTCAAGCACATGAAGTAGATGCTGTGAACACTCTCCAAGAAGCTCAGCATTTTAGGAGTGAGATCCATTCCGCCATAATCACTTTCAGCAGAATTTCTTTTGCTTAACAACATGTAGGCTTGCTCAGTTTCTTAGTACTATCAAGTTAAATAATCAAAACAAATTGTGCCAATGTCAGCCAGCCTATTTATGTTGCTTCTTTAAATGGAGTACTTTTGTTTTCAATTCAGTTATACAGAGTATGCCAGGATATCTTAGACTGAAAAGCTGTCCTGTCTGTCTGTGGGAAATGTGTTTATAGTAAAGAGAAACAGAATGTTAAATGGTAGGTGGGTTGGGGGACACTTCATAGAGGGCAGACCTATGAACATGAAAGTGCAAGAGAGCTAGTTGTTCAATCCAGAGGCTTTAGCATGTGTGACTAACATACATGTGGGATGAAAGCCAATTCTTCCTGTCCTCCTGAGTACTGTGGTTATAGTGGGCAAATTTTACAAAGGAATGAATTGTACTTAACCTCAAATGCAATATGCTGCATGTGAGGAGGCTGTTGACTATGCAAAACATGTACCAGTATCCTGCTTTTTGTCTTCCTGAGCAGACCTAACTGCTTTGCAAGCAGAAAGCTTTCATCACCTGTTTGCTTTCCGGTTCTCTATCCTCTTCCAAACGGTTTCCTGAGATGCACTACCATGCTGATTTCTCACTGTAGCAATCAAGAGCTGAAGGCAGCACTTGTTGCAGTTGGTTGCTTAAGCCATTCAGCATATGCCAGCAATGGAACATGGTCTTTGCCCAGACATCTGTGTGGCTGTAAGGTGAAGCTCTCAGAACTGATCCTGCATAGGAAATACTGATCAACTATGTTTTAAATGACAGCTGAAGTAAAGCAGATCTGAGGCATGGTAAAAACCTCAACCCAAATATAAGCATGGATAGATAGGAGAGATGGCAACTGTGGCTCCTGATGGTGACCTACATTAGTATCAAATAACTCATGGCACTGATATGAGCTGCTCAGTACAAAGTTCCTGGTGTGGATCTTCCTTCGATCATTAATAACTTCAATCAACTTGTCTCTGATGAAGACTACTAGCACAAATGGATAGGACAGTGCAGCTCTGGTTTCTACTGTGCAGCTCCTCCTGAGGAATGTAAATATTGACAAAGAGGTCAAGTATCAAGTGTAAATTTTCATCTTGTTTTAAAGAGGATCTCTCAAACGTAAGGCTGAACTGCACTTAGAAAATAGTAGTAGTCCTTCACAGGAGACGTGCTTGTCATACATTTCAAAGGGGGACAACAGGGACCACTGGAGCTGTCTGTCAGTTGCTGTGGGCAAAGTTAGCATTACATCCCTGCAGCCTTCTTGCAAGTGTAAATCCTCTCCACTCACAGGCATATCTGGCTCTGCACCAGGGTCATGGATGTTTTGTGCAGCTGTCTAAAGAACTCGTGGTCTCTGGGGTTCATTAGCCAGAGGTGTTCACCTTTGAAACTGGCTCTGTTTGCAGCTTGGGATTTTTCCTTCAAACCAAACAGCCCCAAGAGGGCTGTGCTCAGACTCTAGAAGGAGACATTATCTTTTTCTTTCTGAATATTCAGGGTTGTTCTCCTTACTCATACTGTAGCTCAATATATTTTTACACATTTCATAGGGTGCCTCCCCTGCAAATAGCTTTACCTTTATATTTATTCGTGTGAGCAGTATCATGATATGTAGAATATTTTACTACTGAAATACATGTAGAGATGTTTTTGCATATATCACTAAGAACTTACTGGGAAGTCAAGTTAGCTTTGTAACTGCTGTGGCATGCATCTGTACGATCTTCATAGTGTGGACAATCAAGTTAGTCAGCCTTGTTTCTTATATAGCATTAGCTCCATGCAACCGTTAACTGCAACAGCTGAAAGAAATGTTTATTAACTTAAGACTTCTTGCCTTTGAAATTTCAGTGTTCTCAGCATATTGAGTCAAGAAAATCTGTTTTCTTTAACAAATTTCTTTATTTTTTCTTTTAATTTCTTTAACGAAAAGTGAGATGTAGTGTCACATCAGGAAGTGCATGTATGTGTACATACAAATATATATAAATATGTTAGTGGGTATTTTTGTATGTATTTTCACATGGAGATGTATATGTCATTTCTTCTATTTCTCTGAAAGCTCATACTTGGATATGCACTGTGGATTCAGTAAGTTGCTATGGATGTACATGATACATCATGATTAAACAGTCCAGCTGTCTGTGGTCAAATGAAGCATTTCCCCAAATGCTTCTCTAAAATAAAAATTCTTCCAAGGAGTGATTTATAATTTAGACCTGTAAAATGGTTTCCTGGATAGCATTTGTTTCTTATGTGTAATGTGGTTTGAAATCTGCTTTCTGATCCAGCTCTCAGCAGTTGTCTCTGAAATGGGTTTGGTGATGGATGCTGGCAAGCTGCCTGAAAATGACTAGATATTTTGCCTTTCTAACATCTGTTTCCAGAGTAGTGACTTAGTGTCTAGCATTGTGTTAATGTCACACAGGAAAGGGAATGGGCTGAGAGAGTCACTAATCAGAAATGACTTGAGTCGGACTCCCAGAAGAGGGGCTATGGAGCCAACTGCCTGGTCTGGATCCTCTTCTTCAGTCAAGCCTTACATCTCTTGTCAGAGAAGGTCTTGATCAAGCAGAGCAGCTTTTGGGATTGTTTTTCTGAATAAGAGCAGAACCACAACTGTGTTGAGAAAATCAAAATGGCGGGATGGGCTCAGAAAATCAAAATGGCGGGATGGGCTCAGAAAATCAAAATGGCGGGATGGATGAAGCTCAGACAGACACTCAGTGGTGATGGGACCCTTGGTCTGGGAAGGTGCTGGTGCAAACCTCTGACTGACTGAATGATAGCAGAAGTCTTTCATCCTGAGCTATCTTCAGTGACTTGAGTCTCAGTGTTCTGAATGTAGGAAAGTCCCACTCATAAGGGTGCAGTCAGGTGAAAGCTCCTGCCCTCTTTCATGCACAGCAGAGCTTCCCGTGCAGTTTGGTAACTACCAGTGAAAATATTCTTACCACTAGCCCCCATGGAACTGGGCTCCTTGCCACTTTTGTGTGGCTCTCTTTTTGTTTCCCAGAACTGAAATGACAGCTAGCCAGTCAGGGCCTGTCCCAGTCCACTGTCTGTGAGCTGTCTGTAGAGCTCTGGCACCATGCAGCAATCATTACCACAAAATACTTTGGTTTTTAGTACTTTGAATTATTTCAGGAAAAGTTTGCCTTGTGTTAAGGCTCTGCAGTGGAACTCTGGCTGCTTTTAGAGCATCTTACTTGTGAGATTTTCAACCTATTTATAGGAAAAAGGTGTCAAATTCCTTATTGCAGGATTAGCAGAATACTACTTTTTTCTGATTTGGAATATAACTGATATCTTAAATCTAGAGAGCAAAGAAGATGCTGTCATTTCCTATGTTTAGAATTGGGGCTATCCTATGAATATTCTGCATAGAAAACTGATTTTGATGAGGCTATTTCTCCCTTAAAAACAGAAATGTACACTGTGACTTGTGCACATACTTTCACTTTATGAACTAGGTCACTTTTTGTCAGATTGTTTTGAATAATGAATAAATTCAAGCAGTGTGAAGTGCGTTCATGCATCTAATAAAGATGCAAGAGCAAAATTCACTGTTACCAGGTTAAAATGAATTGCTTTTTTGCTTCAGCCCTTAGTTTCATTTACACCCCTGTTGGTCAGAGGGTCTTCCATCCTGATATGAGAACTGATGTATGAAGCACAAATGTCAGCAGTACTCCTGGCTGCCTATGGTCAGTTCACCCAGTCTTTTTTCTTTTTTTTTCTTCTTTTTTTCTTTTTAACTTTTAAATTACTAAAATATCTAAGGACGAGTATGAGATGATCAAATTAAACAACAAGTAGGCTGCCTTTTCACAGCATGCACTGACAATCTGCATCTTTCAGATAAAATGGTTGATTTAGGCATCAGGTACAGTCCCTAATTGTGTGTGTGTTTGGGGGGGGCAAAAGGTGCAGCTGGGGAGGGTGGGGATGTGTCCGTCACATAGGCAGCTCTGACTCAGACACACAAGGAGCACATCTGCAGAATGAGAAGCAGTAGTTTTTCATATGGACTGTTTTCACGCTGTAGCTGCACTGTGACAGACTGGAATGAAAACTACAGAAACTTAAGTTAACCTCTGGCTCTGCACAGAAAGCCTTGCACTGTCAAGCCTACAGGGAACTTTTGATTGTTTGGCTTGTAGACAGATGGCCATTTAGAGACTGGGAGTTTATTCACTATGGTCACCGCACTTCCATGAAGACAGGAACAAAATGCTAATGTGCTCCAAACATGAAACAAGTCATACTTTTTTTTCTTCCTGTTGACAGTAGGAATTAGGGCAGTAAAAGCTCTGCCTAGTAGAGGATTGTATGACAGTCTGTGAGAGACGTATAGCATCAAGCCATTTTTACTCAACACACCATGTCAGATGCAAGTTGAGACTGCCCAGGATGAATGTGATGTAGCCTAATGTTCAGGTGTGGTTTATTTAGGATAGTTGCCCAGTGGGATGGTTATCCTTCCAGAGTGTCCTGGAAGCATCATGTTTCTGGTTAGCAGGAACCCACTTTCCTGGCTGTCCTCAGTTCCAGCTAGGACCCAGACATCTAAATTTGGGATGTCTGAGATTCTTGACATCTGTAGTTTCAATAGACAAAAGAGATGTATTAAGACAGCTTATTATAATGAGTGATGTTAATGGGGAGTGCAGAAGGGAATTATCTGTGTTCAAACTATCAGTGTGTCTCCTAACATGGTTTTTTTCCTAAATCACTGGGAAAGTCAGACTAGACTTTAATGGATGTGTTCTATGATTCCAGAGATAAAAAATCTGACTGCTGGGGTTGGAAGGGTATTTACACCATCAAAACCCAAATAGGTTTTAAGTCAGCAAAATCTATGTGGCATTCTCACAGATTTGTACAGTGTGTGGGCCAGAAGAAAAGGTTAGAGCTTCTAATATGACATCAAGTGTAACAGCAGCCATAGATACCATGTTTTCTTCCTGTCTTCAGCCTCTTCTTACATGAGGTTGGATTCTATCTGCCCAGGGAGGTGGTGGAGTTGCCATCCCTGGCAGTGTTCAAGTGGTGTCTGGATGAGGAGCTATGAGATATGGTTTAGAGACTTGTGATAGCAATGGTAATGGGAGGACAGTTGGACTAGATCTTGCAGGTCATTTCAAACCTTGTATTTCTATGATTCTATCAGGTAGTTCCTAAGGTCCATCCTCCTCCTTCACCAAACCACTTAAGTCTTGTTTATTACATGTTATAGTGTGCAAGTTTCAAATGTTATTACCATAATGAAAAAAGAACATAGTATAACATTAGTGCAATTTCCAGGGAAAGCTCATTCATTCTTCCAAGTACTGCTAATGAGAATTAGACTTTCCCTTCCACCTCTGAACTTTAGACTGGCTGTCAGCTGCTGTTCTGGGCTTAGTTTAATTTGAAAACATAATTGAGTCCAAGCTTTGTGACTGTAGCTCACAACTCTGTTCTGTCGTGCCTCTTAAATGAACAGTGAGGTGGTGTTTTTAGCAAGCTTCTGCATTAATATTTAGCATGTGCAAATTTGGGGAAAAAAAAATGTTGCATTGGCGTTATGCAGCTTTTAACTGAATAACTGCCTGGAAGCTACTAATTTTCACCATGGATTTTTGTACCTAGGGTCACCACATAAGAAAATCCAGAGGAGAGCTGTTCCCCTGTACCCACCCCGTACCATGCAGAATCAGTTACATCTTTCTGTCTGGACCCGGTGCTGATGGCTCCCACTGCCAGCACTCCTGGCTCCTAGCTCAGGTGAGTGTGCTCCTTTGAGGTAGGGTGCAGGAGGGTTAAGTGAGCGTACTCATGGAATTAGGATTCTTTCTATCACCAGTCTGATCTCAAGGGATGGCAAGTTCCCTTAAAGGGAATTCTCTTTGGACTAGACTTGCTGAAGAAATCTTCCTCAGAATATCTACCTGCATCACAAACTGTCGTCTTTGACCATCTGTCAATACACACAAACCCACAAGCAAAGCTGTGGACCAGAGATGCTCCTTGACTGTTTCAAAAAGCTCAGCAGCTTAAATAGCAGATCTTGGTTATCCTGAATGCCACACCAGCAATTCTAAGAGCAGGAGGCTCTTGGGAAAGAGTGGTGGGGCTAGCTGCTGAGGGAGAGGACAGAGGGTTTATGCATAGCAGGGCTGGGACAGTGGCAGGAGAAGCTGGGGGAGGAGAAACAGCTTGGCCACAAGCCAGTAGAGAACTTCAGAAGTTGTGATAACTGCTATACCCAGGCCAAGCTGGGAGAAAAAGTTCAGTTAGCTCTAGGTAGCATTGTCTAGGCTGGCAGTTGCGCTTGCCCCACAGTTAGATTGCATTGGCCAGATTTCCCATGCTTTAATTCTCAGATGGCAATTTTGACTCAAGGAGAAAATTCAACTTACTGGTTTTTATGAAGTAACTGGCAGTTTGCACAGTGAAGACAAACAAGAAAACCCTATGAATGGTCACGTTCCTGTTCATGGTTTCTACAGCTGCAGGAGCCACAAAAATCAAGCATTCTTCTGGTGAAGTTTTCTAAGATCAGAAGTGACAATAAAATCAACAATGATAAATGAACAGTGTGTTAAAACATGAGCGGCAGTGAAGAAAGTAGCCCTTGTGGTCACTGCTGCTCACAGATAGGTACTGGGTGCATGTGTACTGACAGACACAGACTCCACTGTAGTTTGAGTATCCAAAGAACATAAAGGCCTGGGTTTTGAATGACTCCATATGTCATTTGGATGAAAGTATTTTGGAGACTGGCTATTGACACCTGAAACAATTACTACTCTGCTCATGGATTTGACCACCTCAGAATAGTTAATCACCAGAGGGACTTAACATGGTATCGCAAGGTGAGAGCTTTCACTGTAGAAATACCAATGTCCTGACAGCAGCTCATGGCAGAAGGCAGTAATGGTGTTCATTTGCACTTAGAATATTTGCATGCAGTGGTGTTTGTAATGTATTCTGAGGGCAATGCAGTCCTTCAAATCCAATCTCCTTGTTGCCCTTGAGAAAAGCAGTCACAGAGGCAGATGTCTAGACACATTTAAATGGGCAGTTCCTGCATTGTGCTGGAGGCAAGCTGTAGAGCAGTGAGCTACTGTGGCATTAAACACCAAAATGTTGGCTCTTGGTTTCATGAAGTGGTCATCATCAGCATCGTTAACTGGGTGGCTAATTAGAAGCAACTGTCTATATGGAAGAACTTTCTTCATGCCTCATTTTGAACCATTGGTAACTCCCTAAGTGTGGTGGTCTAGAAAGTAATTCACATGCTTTTAGCCTCAGGATTACTTCTGGTTGAATTCATAAACATAGGTACTGTGGTAAATTACACATTTTTGATTTATAAAGTACCAACAACTTGATTTAAGAAATTGCTGGAGTTAATCTTGATTTTATGCATTGTAAATGCTTCATCTACTATATACTTTCCTGTAAACACAAATTGTCAGCATAAAAAAAAATTTAGGAAGCCTCCTTTCACTTTTTTATGGAGCGGAGGCTCTGCACTATGAATAGCTTTGGCAAGCACATTCGCTTAACTCTTACCTGTTCAAGTACAGCAAATTTCTATTCTTAACTCCTGACTTTGCTTGTTCCTCTACTGCAATATCATTTCTTATTTATAAAGCCTTCCACTGATGTACACAATATCTTATTTGGGAGCTAACAAGAGATAGCATAGTGGGAAAGGCTCTTTAACTAGACTCTTGAGAGGCAGAAGAGAGTAAGGGAGAGAAAGTGTTGATCTTTGTTTACTGGAAGCAAAGAAATCCTTGGTGGGTGTCCCTGTGCAACTGCTATGCCACTCTTGGAAAGCAGGAAAAATAATTCTTAACAGAGCACAAATTTTATTTGAAAATGTGAAAGGTCTAATACTGAACACAGTATGTTATATCTGTGATTCAGCTTCATCGGTCATGTATGTGTTATTTTTCTTTTTCCTTTACTACTTTTTTTCCCTGTGATTTATGAGGCTTTGAACTCACTTTCTGTCTCAAGATGGCAAACTCCAAGCATTTTTATTTACTAAAAATATTTCAGAATTTTAGTGATAATTTCAAATCTCTTAAAAAGAAAAACAGAAAATAAAAAACCACCACACACCTTGCAGTCTTAAATCACCTTTCCCCAGCCAATTCCCTCAAATAAGTTTCCTGTCAGTATTTTCAGCATTATTATCATGGGAGTGGTCAGCTTCTAGGTATCTTGAAATTGGATCTAATTGAATCTAATTGGATCTAATTGAAATTGGATCTAAATATTTTGATGAAACATACAACCAGCAGCAAAAATAATTAATTATGTTTGATACTAAAAGCCAGATTAAAGAAAATAATAATTAGGCATTGGTTTTGCATTGCATTATAATTTCTGGATTTTTATTTTTATGTGGCACGTATCATTTGTTGTAATCCCCACTCCACCATCTCTGCCTTTCACAGTCTTCCAATATCTGTCACTTGTCCCTTTGGAAATAACCTACTTACCATGTTTTTCTAGCATCAACTACTTTTCACTACATGTAATCCATGTTTTATTTATCCTGGGTTGTCTGGGTAATGCATACTTTTTTATATCCTTAGAAATTGTTCTCACTTTGCATTTAATGTCGAAATATGGTGCATCTCTATTTTTCTAAATATACTAGTTATTTTGCTAACAGACCCTACCCTTCTTATAAATCTTGTCTTGCATATAAAAGAAAACATTTTGCAGAGGTTCTCTTTAGAAAAGGGAACCTGTATGTGAAATGTGCTTCAGGAAGAATTAATCATGGGTTAACTCCAGTATTTTAACCTATACACAAACCTAATTTTCTAGAAATGATCACAGACCAGAAAAAGGTAAGGATCAATAATTTAGAAGAGGTAAAATATCTTTTTATTACTTGAATAATTCAAATTACAATGAACAAAGTCTGAAGAAATGACAAAACAACAAATTGAATATAATCTACAGGAGGATGTGGCAGTAGAAAATAGTGAAAAGGCAGTGACAGTAACAATTAAAGTTAATGAGAACTCCTCATAACACTATTGGTATCTGAAAATTCTCAATACCAGATAGGCAAGTGGAACCATCTGCATAAAACAGCTCTAGAATAAATGTGAGGTGTTTCATTAGGTATTTGATCACACTTGAGTTTTTTGGGACACGTGTTGAGAAATGAAAATGTGGATAGATGGAGAAATGCTGACAAAACTAAGAACTTGCATTGGCATATTTATTGGGGAAAAAATTAAGAAAAATGACAACCAGCACAATTATTACTTTTTTTTTTTTTTTACACCAGATGCTTTATTTTGGTACTGTCAGAAAGGAAAAAAGAAAAGTAATTCATACCTGTGCTCTTTTAACATACTCTGGAAAGTTTTGCTTTATCTAGCCTTGAAATATTTCACAAAAAATTATAGCCATTTTTCATGAATGCTGAGTGTACATCAATTTAATTTCCATTCAGGGACAATAAAAGTAGGTCTTTCTCAAAGATTTTGAAAGGAGCAGTAAACATTAGTTTAAGGTTCAGTTGACAAAATGTGACTAGAATGCTAGAGACTGAACAAGAGATAATAGATCAAAGAGAAACAGTAAGTTGTTATTGATTGCTAACTTTGCTGCAGATAAACAACTGAATCACGTGGAAACTTTAACCTCTTGAGATGGATTCTTATATCTTTAACAATACCAAATTTCCTTCTTAGTTCATTGTCTTCTTTCTGTCGTGCTACTCTCTCAATTCTCCTTTGTGATTCTTCAGATGGGGAAGCAGCCTTTTTGGGGAACTGAAATAAGAAAAAGTAGAACTTTACTACTTTATTTCTTGAATAATTCTGACTGCAAAGAACACAATTTCAGGAATCACCTGATATAAGAACATTGGTGCATAATTCAGTAATTCCCATCACTTCAGGACAAGAAAACTAAAGATCAGGATTTCTACCTCAAAAATAGATTGGAGAAAGTGTTTGTATTATTACAATAAAACGGAAATAATAATAACAATAAAGTGAAAAAGAATGAGCCAACTAAAAAATGTCAAGTATTTAAACCTTGCTCTCCAGATAGATCATTTTTATATCTGCTTTGATTTGATCAAATAGCCAAATAAAAATAAAAAGAAGTTGCTAACAAGAAGAAAAAATAAAAAAAACAGTCAACATCTTAGAAGATAAAATTTGTCTATGTTGTGTTGGTTTTGGCACAGTGCCAGAAACCTGATGCTTGAGGAACTACTCATTCCTATTTCTAGGAATGAATTTTGGAGAGAACTGGCTATTTTGTTTGTACTATATAACTTATATGTTATTTGCCACATGTGGAGTGTTTGTGGGAAAATTACAGCTGGGAACAAAGTTTTGCAAAGATGAAGTGGGGCTGTGAGGCACATACATGCAGACTGGTGCCTAAGGGAAGGTTGAAATGAGGGCAAACCAGGGTAGAAAGCAATGTACTCTGCTGGGAGGGTTAGTGGGATAGGGCTTACATTTTACACATTTCTTTAGTTTGCGCTGTACTTTAAAAAGGCAATGGTGAGGAAGCTTGCTGTCAGTGAACATACAAATTCACTGATGGGTAGAGGAACCTGTAAGGTGGCAAATATCTGATTTTCTGTCCTGATAATGTATTCCCTTTTTTTCTTTTATAAAACCCATAAACCAAAAACCTTCAAGACTTTTTCCCAATTTTGCTGGTAAGTTTACTAATGAAAACAAGATAGCTTGTCAGATTTATTATGCTGTGTTAAAGAGACGGTGAATAGAAAGAAATAACAAAAACAAATCTGTCAATTTATGCTTGCTGAATAAAGTACCCAAACACTGTACTCAGTGCCACTTCCAATCTTCCTGTTAACTTTGCTTTCATAAAATGAGAGCATACCAGTGGGATGTATCCCCATCTGCACACAGCTAGCAGCTGTGTAGTGCTTGGCTTTCAGTGGACACATTCAGAATACAATGCATGTCCTATTCTTGTACTCTAGTTTCATAAGAAAACTCGAAAGCAGTACAAACAACATATCAGACTAAGGTTTAAACCCTAAGAACTCTATTTTCTGCTAAGGTAGTATGCCAAAGGTTTATATTATTTACTGTATTAGGCTATTTAAAGTAAAATTAAGGACTGAGCTCTCGGTCATTTGAGTAGTGTTGCTGGATTCCAGAGCAAAAGGATCCACATATTTCCCATGAATACTATATAGTGCCTTGCTGCAATTTTTCCAGTGATGTCAAGAGAAATAATCTCTTTTTCAGGCTTTTCTGAAAGCTACTTGTCCTGTGTCTAGGCCTGCCTGCAAAACTGTATGCTGAAGAAGAGAGTTTGTCCAGTGCTCTTCCCAAAAGATAATTGAGCATCATGCTTAGTGTTCTTTAAACTTTCACACTGCATAGACTAATTATATTTCCCTTTCTCATGGTCTCTTGCAGTGCTACATCTCAAGGTTGAATATGCTTTTTCTGATTACTCCCACACTGTTTTTCTTCTCTTTGCCAAACCTGGTTCAAGTGGCTGAGCTTGCTGCTGAACAAGAAGGATCTAACTTATACACACTGATTTTACTTTAATCAATTCTGATGACTCCTACTAGACTGTTGGTTTTTTTTAAACTGCGTAAGATGACCTAATCTAAGGAAATCTGGACAATTCAGGAGAAAAAACAAAAACCAGTTTTAGAAAAAGACTTGTTCCTGTCCATAAGGAGATTCTGGCATTATTCATGCAGTGGGCTCACCCCTAGCACTACGTATACAAATGTTGTAGCAAATAGTACAAAGATCCTTAAAAAGGACCTGTCATGCTTGCTTTCAATACTAACATGAGCTCACTACATCACTGAATTTGAGTTTTTAAGATAAACTCCAAAATAAGTGCCTTTGCTAAGCCAGTAGATTAATTGTGTTAGTAAAAACAGATCTGGGCTGTGATCTTGTAGTTTGACTAATTTCACACTTGTGGAAAATTTAAATGCATATATTTTCATTTCATTTTATACACTCACTTGCTTTGTGATTACTCTGTGATGTTGAAAGGGATACAATTGCATCTAAGAAATACATAGAAACTCTGATGAGCATACTATTAAGATACTATGAATTATATGCATGTTCTTTCAGAGCATTTATGCATTATTTAATACAACATTATCAAAAATAACTTTAAACATACGCATTAAAAAGGTGCACTCCACTAGGGCATAGTGCAACCAGATGTGAAGTATAGATTAAGACAGCAGAGATCTCCCACTCCCTATATGAAAGAGTTACTTATTTGAAATCTTACTTATTTGAAGATAAAGGCTATCTTCATCATGATGTGCTACTCTTTGCAGAATGTTCACACAAAGCTTGCAGAAATGACAGAATATAACAAGAGAATGGAATCTGCAAAGATAGAGTCAGAGTTTCCTGACTTTCAGTAGCTGATATAAATACGTATTGCTGCTGTAAATCTTTATAAACATTATTAGTTCTCAAATAGAAAATGTTTCATGACAAGGAACAAGGACAAGGGCTAAACAAGCCCAGAAGCTTTGAAGTGAGTACTAATGATGTGTAATGATCACTTCAAGCTGATGACTGCTGTATATTTTTATACTGAGAATTAAGTGTCCTTTTTATATGGGCAAAAGCATCCTTTGACTCATTTTTTTTCATTTCTCTCTCCTGGTGGTTACCTTCCAGTTAAATGTAAAAGCTTTGCCAAAATCTTCTTTAAGTTCACTGGGATTTATCCTCTTGAGGTGTATTCTTATATCTTTAACACCACCAGATTTCTTTCTTAGTTCTTTGTCTACTTTACGTTGTGCTTCCCTTTCATTTCTATTTTGCAGTTCTTCAGATGGGAAAGCAGCCTTCTTGAGGAACCGAAATAAGAAAAATAGAACTTTACTACCCAGAAGTGAATGTTGGATAGCAGTTTTCTTCCTGCCTCAGTTTCTTTCATAGGTCATTTCTAGATTCTTCTCTACTTCAGTGCTGTGAGGAGGAATTAATTTAATTCAAGATTCAGTCAATTCAATTACTCTCTTGCCAGTAGCCCTTTCCCTCTTGTCTTTAATTTCACTGTTAATATAAGATATTATCATGTTGGCACTTATCACCTGTTTTTAGAAACATTAGAAACAACTTCTCCCTTGAGAGTGGGGAAATATTGGTGATAGGTGGACAGCTGGATTAGATGATCTTAGAGGTCGTTTCCAACCATTGTGATTCTATGATACTATATTTGGACTTATTATTCTCCAAATAGCACTTTGCTGCTCATGTAAGTGCAATGCTTTCACCCTGACCATTTACTAAAAATACTGATAGACACCTTCTCAGCATTACCTAATTTTATTTAATTTTAAACCATGAAAACTCAAAGACCTGCACCGATCCCTGGGGAACACCACTCATGACCAGCTGCCAGCTGGATTTAACTCCATTCATCACCACTCTCTGGGCCTGGCCCTCCAGCCAGCTCCTTACCCAGCAAAGAGTGTACCCATCTCAGCCATGGGCTGCGAGTTTCTCCAGGAGAATGCTGTGAGTGACAGTGTTGAAGGCTTTGCTGAAGTTTTGTGTACTTCATCAACATTCTTTCCCTCATCCACCAGGAGAGTTACTAGATCATAGAAAGAGATCAGGTTGGCCAAGCAGGACCTGCCCTTTACGAACCATGCCTGATCCCCAGTTGTCCCACGAATGCCACATGATCTCCCTCTAGACAGTCTGCTCCATAACTTTCCCTGGCACCAAGGTCAGGCTGTCAGGCCTGCAGTTCCCCAGATCCTCCTTATGACCCTTCTTGTAGATAGGAGGCACGCTGCCAAGTCTCCAGTCCTCTGGGACATCTCCAGTTGACCAGGAACACTGATAGATGATGGAAAGTGGCTTGGCTATCTGTTGGCTATGCTGTTCTCTCAGCACTCTTGGATGAATCGCATCCAACCCTATGGACTTGCGGCAG
The DNA here is from genome assembly GCA_035772895.1 of Perdix hodgsoniae. Lineage (NCBI taxonomy): Eukaryota > Metazoa > Chordata > Aves > Galliformes > Phasianidae > Perdix > Perdix hodgsoniae. The sequence goes on from JAPSGF010000039.1 coordinate 2,524,897, forward strand.
TCCAGGTGGAATACTAGGTCTCTGACTGTTTCCTCTTGAATCGTGGGGAGTTTATTCCACTCCTCATCAAAGACTTCCAGGTGAGAGAGTAGAGTACCCTGACAATAACTAGCCTGACTTTTAAAGACAGATGTAAAGAAGGCATTGAGAACCTCAGCCTTTTCCTTATCAGTGGTTACATTCCCAGCCATATCCTGTAAAGAATAGAGATTCTCCTTAGTTGTCCTTTTACTGTTGATATATTTGTAGAAGAGTTTCTTGTTCCCTTTTACTTCAGTGGCCAAGTCGAGTTCAAGCTGGGCTTTTGCTTTTCTAATTCTCTCTCTGCTCATCCTAACAACATATTTGTACTCTCCTTGAGTAGCCCATCCCTTCTTTCACAAAAGGTAGTTTCTCTTTTTCTCCTGGAGCCTCAGGAAAAACTTCCTGTTCATCCATGCCGGTTGTCTTCCCTGCTGGCTCCTCTTCCAGCTTAGGGGAATATTCTGCTCCTGCAACTTTAAGACTTCTCTCTTGAGGAGTGACCAGCCTTCCTAGACCCCTTTACCCTTCAAGACTTAACCCTAAGGGTTAAGTCTCCCTACCAGTGTCCTGAACAATTCAAAGTTTACCCTCCAGAAGTCCAAGGTAGCAGTTTTGCTGTCCCCTCTCCTGGCTTCACCAAGAACGATTTCACAGTCACTCTGTCCAAGGCAGCTCCTGACCTCCACAACTCCCACCAGACCTCTGTTTGTCAACAACAGGTCTAGCAGGGCTAGGGATTCAACCTTGTTATCCGCAGTTGCAAGCTCAGTTACATCAAAATACTCACCTCCATTAGGCCTGGGTTTATTCCCTTCCCCCTTCTTATCTAGTTAAAAGCCCTCTCTACAACCCCTGCCAGCTCCTGGGCAAGGAACTGTTTTCCCCTATGAGACAGGTGAGACACATCAACAGACCTCAGGCCAGGTGCCAAGTAAACCACCCCATAATCAAAGAACCCAAAATTCTTGCATTTGCACCACCCTCTCAGCCGTGTGTTTATAAGTAGGGATTTCCTGCCCCTCTCAGTGTCCTTCTCTATTACTGAAGGAATAGAGGAAAATACTACCTGTACACCTGTTCCCAGCCCCCTGAAATCACTTTTGATAATCTTCAGGCTTCTGTCAGCAACCTCATCACTGCCAGCCTGAACTATTAATAAAGGAGAATAATCAGGGGGGTGGATCAGACTGGGGAGTTTTCTAGAGATATCCCTGACCCGGGCCCCAGAGAGGCAGCACAGTACACCTCCCTACAGGTAGGATCAGGCCAACATATAGGGCCTTCCATTCCTCTCAGAAGGGAGTCGTCTACAACCATCACCCTTCTTTCCTTTCTGGTGGAAGCAGTTGGAAGCAGTCTTGAGATGTGGAGCTGACTACCTCAACCTAGACAACTTTGCAGGTAGATCTCTCACCGCATCTTCACTCATCTTTCCACCAGGTTCCAGGGCCTCAAACCTATTACACAGAGGCACCTGGGGAACCGAGGTAAGTCAGGATGGGGATTGCCTGCATCACCAAGCTCACACTTGTTTCCATTCCTTCTCTTCTCTCAATTTGTTTCCCTCTGCTCAGCTATGGCAGGTGAGAAGATCCACCACTGTTTTTGGGGTATCGATCTGGAGTATTACTGGAAGAGAGTTACTCTACCAGTCTACTCCCACTCACACTTATTGATGGTCCTTAATCTCTTCACCTCCTCCTTGAGCTCCACTACCATACTGAGCACATCATCCACCTGCTCACACCTCATGGAGGTGGAATCCCTGTTGCCCTTCGCTGGCAGCAGCAAACTCAGGCACTCCCTGCAGCCAGAGTCCTGAACAGTCACATTTCTGGGCAGGCCCTCCATCTGGGTCACCACAGTCTTCTTGGGACAAGCCCGCTGTCCGTTGGAGATCATGTGGTCATCATGAGATTGCCAGAGAGCTGGTTTCAAGCAAAGAGGGACAGCACTTATGTGCTCTGCCACTACACCCACCTCCTGCTGCAGTACCATATGTGCATCATGGGCTGTGCCCATGCACCGATTTACCCCTCCCTTCTCAGTGAGTAGTGAGACTTTGCTAACCATGTGCAATCTCCCTAAGGCTGCTCATAGCCTAGCATGCAAGGTCAAGGTGAAAGGTGGGTAGTGCCAGCTCTACCCCTGCTTGCTGAGCAGTCTGCCCACAAGCTGCCAGCCCCCAGCACAAGCACAGCACTTTTGCTGGCTTCAAAAAGCCCTAAAAAGAGCTTTCTTGTTGCTCTTTTTGCTTCAGATCCATTGCCCAGTGCAGTCTTACCTGATCTGTCCTTTCACGGATAATTCTGCAAGTCACGAAAGAAATTGTGATCTTCTTGAGCAACGGATCTTGACTGTGTATTTCCATTTCTGTTGACAAAGTTTCATGTCTCGTTATGTAAGGGATGTAGACTTCTCCATTATGAATTATCATAGCATTTTCCTTAAATGGAATTTTCACTTTCTTTCCAATAGGGCTAATAGATGAAAGTGGTAGAATATTCTTAAAATCCTTATTCTCAGCATTAGCCAATGATTTCAGAATTCCTGAAATAACAGTATTGGAAGACTTTAAAATAAGAGGATATGATTTCGTTGTCTTGCTGCTTTGCTCTTCTTGTACAGGCTGTTTCACTGGGATTACTTGGGAACATGTTACATCTTCAGTTACTACATCAGGACTAGAGCAGCACCTTGCTAAGTTTGGGCTGTTTGATATTAAGGAATTTGGAAGTCTTCCCCAGGAGAATTGGCAAGCATCTCCTATCTTTAATACTGGCCAAATATAAGTAACAGTTGGTATTTCTGTAGCCTCCCTTACTTCAGAGACATGTTTAATTCTGTTAGATATCAGTTGCTGCATTATAGGTGAGTAACAAGAAAGTGGTGCTGATATGACTTGGGCTTGAGGTGGTATCTCTAGATTGTAGTTTAAAATCTGTGCATCGGGTTCTTTGCTAACTTTAAGATTTTCAGAAATTCCTGAAACCGATGCTGTGTCAACATGAGTAAATGAGAGGCATTTCTGCATATGTAGCTTTTTAGTTGAACCCTCTTTGCTCTGCATACTAAAAACCATTGAGGAGAACTTCTTTTCTGTCAGTAGAGGTCATGCCAACATTTTCTATTGCATCAAAACTTTTAGTAGAGAAATTTTCTTCACTTGCTGATACTCCAGCATCAGAGCAGGTCTGTTACTATTACTGGCAATGGAAAATCATTGTTTTTGAAAATGCATTCAATGCAGACAGATGAGCTACCACGATCAGGGAGTCATATACGTTGTTAAGACTTCCAGCCAGAAGAGAATGTGGAAGATGTTTCAGTAAGTCTCATCCATCTTCGCATATTTCCTGAAGGGCTTTATGTCAGTCTAACAAACTTAAAATAAAAACCAAAATGAATTAAAATGTGATTATATATTTGTAAATGAACAGAAAGTTATTTTTTTTCTACTTGGGTGCCATATGATATGTCATTCTAAAATAAAATGTAAAAATAGAAATATATTTGTGATTTAAGTCTTAACTAAAGCTTATCTAGATAGGAAGATTTTTCCACAATAATCATCATAATAATTCTTCTAAGACACTACTAATCATTAATGAAATGAGCAGTGACTTTCTGCTGCTTTCAGTATGAGTTAGATTTTACCCAATATTGCAAACTGCTGGTTGACAGGATGCATTTTGTTTAGATGAAACGGTCCTTCATATCATAGTCTTATGTACAACGCCATTAAAACACATTTCTAACAAAACTGGTCTTTTTTTTTTTTCCTACCTTGCTTGCAGAATTGACATCAGCAGTTAGTTCCAGCCTACAGCAGAATATGACCCAGTAGCTCTGCAATGGTTTTCAATAAAGACAAGAAATCAAGTACCTAATTGAGCCTATCATAGAAGGAAAGATAAAATATAAATTTATATGGCAAGAAAGGCAAACATTCTGATAAGGATTAAAAATAAAATAGTTTTGAACTTTTTGATTGTATTCCTGTGCCTATGCTCTCACAGGAGTAGCCAATTTAGCACTACAGACATGATTTTGTGGAAAGTAAACATAAAAATGCACTTTTTCTGCATGTCAATCACACAGTTCAAATGTTTCTTATCCTTCCTGATTATTAAAAAAAAAAAAGCTGAATGATCTCCTCAATAACTAAAGGGGTTCTACTACTTTACTGACAGCAACAAATACTTCTCTCTTAAAAGGTCTGTGAGCACCTTCTTAGGGATCGCATAAATGAACCTTCCTCCATCCTTTTAACTTTTATTAAAATTCAATTAAAATTCATTGAAAATGAATAAATTGAAAAATGATGTTTCTTCACCTTCTAAGTTGTGCCTCCTGAATTTATGATGCATAGATCTTGATGTAATCACTTAATTCCTAACTGTAATCATTTTTTATTAGAAATAGTTATATTAATTGTCAACAAATTATTTGAATAATTGATTGCATGTCTGAGGATAGCACTGCATGTAATGAGACAAGCTATGGTCTAGAGCTTCATGCAGATTTTTCTGCAGAAAAATTACGTAGGTTAGATAAGTTTCATTTAATACTTAAAGATGAGTGAGGCTCTCAGTAAGAGCTGGAAGTAAATCCAGTCTTTTTCCTTTGTTTCCTCCCAAGAGTATTCTTTTGTTTGTTTTTCCGCTTTTGTATTTACAGATTCTCCCTGCATTCAAAATTACAACATAATCAAGCTATGACAGGCCCTAGGAAGCCTGTTACTGGTTTCTGCATTTGCCTTTGCATTCTTTTCACTGGCTGTTAGTATTGCTCCATTAAGTATTCATCTTCTATTGTGCAGCCACCACATTAGCAATTCCTGTGTAATGAGGAACTTACTATTTTCTTTCCACCAATGGGACAGTTTCTCCAACACCTTCAAACAAAAATGAACCAAGAAAAAAAAATTCCCAAGGTTGTGAGTTGCTGACATATTTTAAAAAACAGCCTCAGGAGCCCAGACACAGCAATTCAACTGGAAGTTAAAAAAAAAAAATAAAATAAAAAAAAAGGAAAGAAGAAAGGTTTGTGGTTTTGAGACAAAGAAATCCTGGTTAACCGTGAAAACAGCTGAAGGAGACTAAGATATGGCTGCAGAAGAGAAAGATTTTTTGATTTGTGGAAGACATAACTGCTGTTTGATGTTGTGATAGGGCTTGCTCTCACAATCTTAGCTTTTGCTCTCTGGAGTCTTACCTGTTATTAAAAGACTTTCTAGCTAACTGTCACTGTCAAACAAATGCCACCAGAAACACAGAAAAGGACACAAAATTTGCTTTCTCAATCTTCATGGTGTGTTGTAGGAAAGCTTTATGAGCTCACTGACTGTCAAGGAGGCTCAGAGAGGCATGAAATTCCCCATTATTGTTGCAGGTGACCAAAAGCTTTGTGTCAGCACTGTTAAATTCATTTAATTTCTCCTGCCAGCAGATGCAGACTAGTGCACTTTGTGCCATTACCAGTGAAGGGGATACATAATTTTGCTGTGTTCACCATAGAAGTGTCAAGAGCACTTTACAGACTGCAAGGGAATACAGCCCATCTCTCTGATAAATCTCCACTGTGCTGGAAGCTTAACTTGTGGGCTGGGGGCATGGTTTGATTCACTAGAACAATTATTTTGGCCTGTAACCATCTCTTGGTACCTTCATTCATCTGAGCCATGAAGAAGCAAGAGGCACATCAAGAAAAAGAATGTTTGTTAACAGCAGTACACTCCAGGCCACCATCTTCCTGAGGAAATTCAGGATGTGTGCACATATGTTGTATGGGAGCTGCTGAATCACAGCCTGAACCTTTGATTACCTATCTGAGGCAAGCAATATGTCAGCCCTGGGAGCACAGGTGAAAGCAGTTCACCTGTGCTGCAGGAAGGGGTGGAGCCAGGCTCCACCTCTCCAGACCCATTTAAGTGCTGACTGCCAGGGAGGAAGGATCTCTTCTGAGAGATCCACTCCTTTGGAGCCTTTTACTGCGAGCCCTCTGCACGGGTAAGCGTTCCACCTATTTTCTCTTGTTCCCCTTGTGCCTAACTCTTTATTGGTTTATTTTTGATTATACATCTATTTGACTGTACTTTTCAATTATATTATTTTTTCCTTGATTGTACATATGTGCAGTATGCACTAAATGTGATAGTCATAGGAAAGTCTGACCTAGGCATGTCTGCAGGCACCAATTTTTCAGTTATCTTGGGAATGTTAATCTCTCCCTTTGCCTTTGGAAGACATTGTTCGACCAGAAAATTTGGGCATCACTTCTCTATACTGTTCTTATACTATAAAAAAGCAAAAATTTAGGGGCTTTGACTATGGTAAATCTGAAACAAGATAACTCTAACAATCCCACATATGACTGAAGGCTGTGGTAATATAAGTATTACATAAATTAATAGTCTTCAGTTCCAGCTCTTTGCCATGCAGAGCAACCTGCAGACTGTGCTTATCCATCAGTGCTGGACAAACCAAAGAGTTACAGCTCCAGCTGAGTCAGTATTGACTTTAAATAACAGCAATCACACTGATGAGAAATGTATTCTACCTAACAGTTTTGACAGTGTATATCCTGTCATACAGTAGTGATGGTAGTTGTGTAATTTTGTTAGTCCTTAAATTCAAGAGGTTACTATTTGCATCATGAATTCCAAGGTCCTCTGATTTTAAAAAAGAACAATGAAATGAACAATGAATGAATTTCACATACCTGAAAATGTCCTTGTTTACACATAGAAAAAAATTGTATGAATTTGTATTTTCTCCCTCCACCTTAAAACCAACTGACTGCAGATAGAGCTTCAGACTTAAGAAATAAGCAGCATAGATTACATTATTACTTCTAGCTTAAATATGCAAATCTTTTCCTTCAGACATGATATTACAATATCAATTTTGCAGATCGCTCACCAGTGCTCTGGCTTAATCAGAGATGAAGACAGCAAAAGTTTTAAGGGTACCCGACTTACAAAAATACTTCTTATTTTTTCATATATTCACATGAATATTACAACCATGAACTTATGGAATTGTTTATGTTCTAATTAATTCTAATTAGATTTTCATTTGCAAAGCTTTGGCTGGGAGTCTTAGCTTAGTTATAAGGTCTGTTATAAATGTTTCTTGTCTTATTCCTAGCAACAGTTCAAGGAGGATCCCAAGGTAATCACTGAGAAAAATGTGGACTTCCTGAAATACAAGCATGACTGTTGTTGCCAAGGCATGGACTAATTTGGCCTGGACTACATATAACATTTAGGCAAAATCCATTTCATGTGTTACATCAAAACACATTATCTTAGTTAAGTACCCTTATTTCAACATTAGCTCTACATGGAAGGGTCTTTTTATGAGGCTGCCAGGATTTCAGGATGTGTTACAAAATCCAAGTACAACAATAATTCTGATCACTAGTTCTGCAACACGGTTTAACACACATAATTCCCTCCCTTTTTCAACAGCTGGCCCACATTCTGTCATAAGTACAGTAATGTTCAGAGACAGCAATTTTGAGAGTTACTAAAATAGAGAGATGTTTTGTTGTAAGGCTGTTGTAACAGTTCTTAAAGTTTTTCACATTTTGGGCAAATAGTTTAGGTGATGTACTGTTTTTGAGAAGCAAGCATTAGTTTTTCAGGTTGGAACCCAAAAAGCAAGCATATTTTGCTGTTAGCAATCTCTCTGCCAGGAACTGAATGTTAGTAGTACATGTAAATTGTAATGGAAAAAAATCAGCGAGTCAAACCCTGAGCTGGCCTTCCATCCTACCTCAGAAGACTGTGAAGACATTTTTACCATTTACGTTTACACCCACAACCCTGCTGCCAAGCCATTTACCTTCTTGCTATCAAGGTTCCCCTCTCTGGCTCCTTAAGCAAGGCCCCAGCTCTGGCACAGAAACTTGTATTAAGCTTCGCAGCAAAATTATTTTAAGAATAAAAATCAGCTCACCCCTTCTCAAAACCAGTAACATCTTGAGAGGAATACAATCTCTGTCCAGAGAGATACTGCTCCCTCTGCCACTAACCCTGAAATGACAGCGAGGAGAGATGGATCTAGGCTCCACCCCTTCCAGTCACTCAGATGCATGGCTTGCTTCTGAGCTTCCTGGGTTAGATGTGTCTTCTCACCTGGTGCTCAACCATTGCTTCAGGCTGTGGCCTGGCAATTCCACAGCACACATATAGTGTGAGGACATCAAATATAATTTATTTACAGCTAAGTAGCACTTGTGAATATTTAGAAGACCTAAATATTCACTTCATAAAATGCTCCATCCATAAAATGCTGCAGTTTGCTGCTTTGCACTAGTCCTGACATAGTTAATTACGCTGATTGCTTACAGGGGGATGAAGGGTCCTTCTAGCACAGTCCTTGACAGCAGCCAGAGGTGGATGGTCCACAAGAATTACAGAGCATGTGGTGACACCTTCTTGAATAACCCCACCACCCAACAGCTGCAGCCACAGACCCTTTCAGAGACAGTTTATTTCCCACTTGAAGGAAGCCCTGCTGTGCAATGCTACCCACATCCACCACAGCTTCTGACCTTCATTTGGGCCTGGCTGGGTCAGATACAACTGTGAAATCTCCTCGAGTCCACAGTTTTGGAGACAAATTTTTAAATTCTTTGGACAAAGTCTAGCCTTCCCAGTAAGGCCTAGCAGCTGCAGTGGCCTGGGCCCTCCAAAGACAGCATGGGGGTGTGCAGCTTGATTAACTTTATGGGAGCAGCACAGTGCTCAAGGAGGAAGACTCGGCCGCTGTAGAAGCTACCACCTGCACAGAACTTTTCAGAGACAGGGGGCTGTGAGCACTACTGGCTGCAGATTAACAGCCATCTGCTTCAGCAGCCTTCCCAGCACCAGGGGCTGTTGGGCCCAACCAGTGCTATTGCCGTTGCCCACAGTCGCTCAGGGTGGTTCAGAGCATGACGCAGAGGCACCCAGGGACCACCCCTCCCAGCCCTTACTCTGCGTCCTGTGTAGCTGTATCTGCCCTATTTGCCCATCTGGCCTCCCTTCTCCTGCCCTCGCTGTCTGTTGGTGCCACAGAGACTGCAGTGTCCCTGTACTTGGCTGGCTCGGCCTCCACAGGACCTCAGCACTGGGGTTCCCATACTAAGAAGTTAACAAATACAACATAACCCTGAACGTATTCAAGCCGCCTCCCAGCCTGGCCCAGCTCCCTGCAGCTGCTAAGCCCCTCTGGGAAGGCTAACAGTCCACAGGTGACAGAGAGCACCCCACATGGGAGTGGTACACTGTAGCATGAATCTGGAGGAGTGCAGATTTCTGATTGGCTTAACAATGCCCACAGCTGTGTAATTTCACTTTCTTCCACAGCAGCAAGATCACCTAAGCCCTGGTGATCCTGTGGAGCTGAATTGAAGCTGAACACCCATAAACTGCCTATGACTCAGCTGCCACTGGTTGGAGACTCAGAGTAACCAATGCACTATGAGGAAAAAGGGCTGCTTAGATGCTCACTATGCCTGTAAGGCCACCACACAAGACTTAGACAGTTGTTACTTCTTTTTGACTCCTAGCATGATGTGCTCTGAAATAGCCTACAGTTTTAGAAGGTACTGGAAATGAGTAAGCTATTTTATTTTTCTTGTCCAGTTAGCTGCTCCTCTTAGAAATCTCTCCACAGAGTAACGTTATGGTTTACCCTGGAAGCAACATGTAGACATTTGTTCACCCCTTCCAGCAGCAAAATGCAGGAGAGAGTTGAAATAAAAATGTAGAACTTGTGGGCTGACATCAAAATTATTTACTCAGAAAAGGAAAGGAAAAATAATAGTAATGATAACTACTATATATATTGATATATACGGTATACATATGCATTTACCAAAGAAGTGATGTGCAAAGCAATTGCTCACCACTCAGCAGCCAATGCCCAGCTAGTCCCCTGCAGCCAACTCTCCCAGTTTTATTGTTCATGTGCTATGGACTGTCTCTTTGGCCAGCTCATGTCAGCTGTCCAGGTTCTGTTCCCTCTGAGCTCCTTGTGCCCCCGCAACATCCTGCTGGCAGGACCATGTGAGAAACAGAAAAGACCTTGATTCTGTGTAAGCAGTGTTCAGAAATAACTAAAACATCGGAGTGTTATCCATGTTGTTTTTCTCCTAAATCCAAAACAGCGTTGTACCAGCCACTAGGAAAAATAATAACTCTAGCCCAGCCAAAACTAGGACAAGGAGAGTCAGACATTTTATTTTGCTCTAATCAGTGAAATAAAGCTAGAGAGATATGAAACAGACATAAAGTAGCTAGGCAAGATGCATCATGAAGATAACTACCTGGTGCTCTGAGTTTGAAAGTCTGGTCACCTTCACTGAATTTCTCTAGCACTATGTTAAATTCAACTGATCTATGAATTTCCTGAGATTGTTCACTGTCAACCACCATCTGCCAAAAATTTTTATATTTAGTCAGAGGACAAGTTTCAGAACTGTTGTGTGAGATGAACACCAGCTGCTTCTTGCTTCCCACAGCTGTAAGGCTGCTGACGTTTGATATTTGTTCTCTGTTAGTGTCTACAGATTCCTTAGAAATCAAGGCCACTTCCAGTCAGGCAATAAAAAATATAGTCCTTACTCCAGAGAGCTTATCAAGCAGAAACTTCAGTAAGAGAATAAGGACTTTTTTCCCTCTTGTGCTGACCTACAGAATTTTGCTGAAATGATGCCCTGCTGGGGATACAAGCAGATGCAAGAAGCATAAAGAGACATATGTGATTCTAGAACAGATAACTTCTTTATTGTGGGCAAATGGAGAAATCACCCTAACCTTCAGCATTGTCTCTGAGTGTGACAAGATATTCAATGTTGGCCTCTTACGTGCCTATCAGCAGATTTGGTGAGAAACAGAAGATGTAATAGAAGGCAAGAGGTGAGCTGAAGGACAAGGTAAAAAGCAAAGTCAATCACTTACAATTTTGCTCTTCCCTCTCTTCTTCCTACCAGTTTCTTTGTGTGAGCTGGGAGACAATGTAAGTAAGGAAAGAAAAGCACTCTGGCTGTGATGTGCCCACCTACAGCTTTCAATAGGGAAGATAAGAGCTGTGGTGCAGCCTGACACAGAAGAGGATACAAAGATGTTAACCTTAACTAATGACATCTAACCAAGGCATGACAAGGGCAATGGGTTTTCAGACTATGTATGCATGTGTGTTAGTGGGGGGGGAAGGGAGGAATGTGAGGCAAAATTTTCTGTACAAAACACCATTTTAAAAAAGAGCAGTTGACTCTTACTGTTTCAGAACTTTCCCTACCTCTCAGTTGCTGAACGTACCTTTTGTTAGATTAGCAGAAACTCAGGGCCCTTCCTCTGGTGTTGCTTTTTCTTACATTATACAAATTTTGTCTTCTGGTACTACTTAAAGCTCAGTCTAGTCAGTCACACATCAGAAAGGAAGACATGGCACCAGGTTGGCTGGGAAGTTGCTTCCAGCATTTGGAAATTGCTTCTCTGTATTAATCTTGCCTCATGCTCCTTGGAGACAGCTATTGGTACCTATTCCCTTGTAGTTACTCATAACCTTATGTCTTTGCCAAAAAACGACTATAAGAAGGAAGAAAACATCTGAATTTTCTCTGATGCAATTCTATGATTCTGCCCTTCTGGTACGAAGAACAAGCAGGCTGTATTCCTTACCAGCTCACAGCTTGGAGAGAAGGAAAGAGGTTTCATTAACAACTCTCTATCTGCCTTTTTCACACTGAGTTGCAACTTGCTAATTAGTTAGGAAATAGTTCAGCGATAGAGCATGTGACACTGAGTAGATGTTACGCTTAACCTTAATTTTTTTCTTTTTTTTCCTACACAACTGTTTTCTTTAAATACCTAGGGAAAGATTCCATTTTCAGTGGGTTCTGGACCGACTCCTAATATATCAAATTCTTGCTAATAATACATCCATGGTTATTTATCTATTTCAGATGTTGATTTATGACATATAAATAAGATATAGTGTGCCAATTTTGGATAGAGGTGATCTGAAGTAAATCCTGACTTGGAGCAGCCCTCTAACACACATACACACACACATACACATGCACACACACACACACAAAACCAAACCAAACAAAAAAAAAAACAACAAGGAGAGGTTGAAAGCAGCAGTTATTGAGGATGTATGAATTTGACCACAGGAAGAGTTCATTTCATACTGCTCTTCAGTTCAGTGAAAAAGTTTCCTTGCTATGCCACAATACTTCTCCAGTACTAGATCTACCAACTTAACAGGAGCATTTTGCTTCAACTCTGGTTCTCAAGATACCCAATTATCTGTGGGCACACCTGCAGTCAACAGATTATCCATGTGATAGGTTGCAGCTGACATAGCCAAGACAGGCTCATTAGCTAACGTACCGCGTTGTTCTGTACAATTGCTACCAGGGAAGCACAGCTCCACAGATTTCATACCCTCCTGCCTTAGAATGAGAAGTTCTGGGGGGCACAACGTAGATGCAATTGTGAGCTTGACAGGAATCTGCCAAGGCCCTAATAAACTGTGGCTTTACTGTTTCCTCAACTAAGGCCCAATAAAGAGCTGCAGTCCACAGTGCAGACAATCAGGTGAATGAGCTCCGTTGGATGAGAGCTCTGCTGGGAGAAAGCTGCGTTGAACAGCTCATCCATCTCAGCACATCCTTCTAATCTGCACTATCAGGATTTCTTCCTTTACCGTGGGCATCCGACCTCTACAATCCAGGTAAGTTCGGTGCTTTCATTGGGAAGCGCAATTTGCAGTGCTGCCAGGAGATGGCACAAGTTAGTCAACGGTCTGCCTGCGGGGTGGCGTGAAATGGATTTCTTTGTCAAAATGTCTGGCTAGTTTCTGCTTAATAGCATTGCCAAGCGCGTCCTCGGCAAAAAGAGAGGTATTGCAGCATTCCTATGTGGTAATGCTAGTGCAGTAGTGTAGTAAACACTGTAAAGTAATGCTATTTCATGCACACCAAAAAGAGCTAAATATGCATTGGTGATGTCTAGGTGATAGGAAATGCTAAGGAAATAGTATTGAAATGCCAGCTCTCTTGGGAACAATAGAGTGATAGAAGAACTCTTGCTCATGTCAGAGAGAGGAATTATCAACAGCTAGGATCACATGCAATTAAAAAAAAAAAAAAGCACCCTTTGGCACTCGGGAAACAGTGACATACCAAATAAGGGCTGTTAAATGTAAAAATGCATTCATACAGCTGTGCATGTAATCTAACAGGGCACCAAACAAAGCACAGCCTATAGTTTTGTCAAGTGAAGCAGAATTAACTTTATCTCATTACTTCTATACCTCTTCCAGAGTTGGATGGATTGATTTCACTCATATAGCTACCTTTTTAAGTGGCTTCGATTATTTAGGGTCTTCACTGGTGCCTGTTCCTCACTGATTTTACTTGACTACATGCACTCCAGGGATCTAGTTTTTTTATGGTCAGTCGCTCCGACACTAAAGATGAAGGAATTACCACTCACACTGGCAGATTTTTGGGTCAGTATTCGGCCCTGAACAGACATTGCTTTCCACTTTTCTTAGTAGTAAACGTAGTTTCTTATTCCTGGGCACAATAGCACAGCAGGATTCAGAACCATACAGGAGCATGGACTGAGCTAAGAACTGTTGTAAGCTCCCCTGTAGCCTGGCACACGGTGGTGCTTTGCTTCATCTGCACAGTATGATCTCCACCATGATCTCTAACCTCAGGAACAGCTGTACAGAAGTTCTCAAGACAAAGAAAACTAGAACAGAAAGAAATTGGGGAAAAGGGAGAACAGGGCAGTTGAGGATGGACTGTCACTAGCTGTTGCCACAGTTGAGTGGGACTGCTGTATCTGCAATCCTCACTTATTATTTATTATGTCTGGGAGCCCCCATGGTTTGGCTCTGTTCTAGGTTATTTCTCAGTCGGCTATGGACAACTATGCTCATGTAACAGTGCTCAAACCTTTAATGTTTCACCAGCAACTGAATTCAGAGGTATTTCAGCACTGAAGCTATTACTGCCTGAGCATCTGGTTCCTATAAAAGACAGACTACAGTGTAACAGGAGAGACAGTTATCATCAGCCTGTCATCTGCAGTGCCAGTGCTGATATCAAGATTATTTTGGCCTCAGAGAGCACAGTGAGGTAAGGGATTTCAAAATTAAGCAACAAGTACGAAGATGAAAGGCCCATAGAGCTGGCTTTGTACCTTCGCACTTCCACCCAGCTGAAATACAGTGACTACCTGATTGGACTGGAAAACCCATAGGTACAAGAAGGAAAGGTTATGCCCAAACACAGAGAAGTTCAAGTCTGGACTTGCAGAGCTGAGAAGAAAGCAAATGTCCTGAGTAATATTTCCTTGTAACATAATACCATCTGCTGGGATTTGCTATTACCAGATGAGGTAGTTCAAATGAACTTGGGACAAATGAGTCCACAGGGCTAGAAGACATGCTGTCTCACAGCCAGAGTAGCACAGACAGAATACAATCATATTGTCAGCTAGCAGCAATGTTTGTATGAAATAGAAGCAATTTTTAGAGACTTTTCACTTCTTACTGCCTAATATTTGCCACTATGTATGACAGTGTACATCCTACACTATGCTCACGCAGGCTGTTACTGCTGTAAGCTTCTCCCTCTGGAGTGAAAAACTCAAGTTGTTGTGTCATGACAAGGTAAATGAAGCTTGTGTGGTTATTCTGCATTAAGTGCAGCAGGTTGCCTAACAACCTGCTTCCCCAAGGACTAACAGAGTCAAAAATAGAAAGAGATCCGATCACCTGTATTCCAGATTGCTTCTTGAGAGCAAAAACTGCCTGCCACACAAGAAAATGAACAGGCACATGGCTTTGCCATTGCTCTTGCCCTCCCAGAACAAGGCAATGGATATATTGTAGTTATTTTTCCACACTTTTACGTATATAGAGAAAGCATATAATGAAGGGTCTGTAGGGTAAGGTGTATGAGGAGTGGCTGAGGTCCCTGGGTGTGCTCAGAGCAGAGGAGCTGAGGGAGAACCTCAGGACAGCTGCAGCACCTCACAGGAAGCAAAGGAGTAGCACTGAGCTCTGCTCTCTGTGACAGTGACAAGGCCCAAGGGAACGGCATGGGGCTGTGTCAGGGGAGGGCAGTGAGTGTTAGGGACAGGTTCTGCACCAGAGAGTGGTCAGGCACTGGCCCAGGCTGCCAAGGACAGTGGTCACTGCACTGAGCCTGCTGTAGTTCATGGAATGTTTGCACAGCGTTCACAGATGTAGGGTTTGAATGTTGGATGGTCATGTATGGTGCCAGGTGCTGGACTTGGTAATCCCTCCAGGTATTCTATGACTCTATTCCATAGTCTGTTTGATAATAATAAACTGGGAGGTAACCTATATGCAGGTGTTGCATTTTTCTACTTTTAGTTATTTTCATTGTTAGGGATGTGTGAGTTTTAGGTAACCTGGATGTTTAGGCGCTGTGGGTTTTTTTTTTGTTTGTTTTGAGTGCCCAACTGTTGCAGGTTGGAGACTGGTTTGTGCCCCATTCCTTGTACGCGCTACTTACACAGCAATGAATAGACTGGAAGTTCCTCCGCAGTTGGACATGTCATGCTGGATCTTGTTTCAGAACAGCAGCTTGGGAAGGCAACTTTTAACTGATTGACTAGTGTCTTTCCTGCTTTTAAATGAATGTATGTTAGCTGGAAAAATGTTCAAGGTTTTGTTTCATGCAAGCACCTTCAAAAACATGCATTCAAGTCCTCCCGTCTTTTCAATGCCGACTATACAAATATGGCTTAGAACTCAATGGATATGCTGAAATAAATGATTATCAATCAATCTATTTATTTATTTATTACAGTGATTATTTATTTATTTATTACAGTGATCCTTGGAGAAGGAATTGTTTTGCTTTGAACACCTCTGTAATACCTTATTTTTTCCTATTTTGATATATTCTTTTACATTTGTGTCTGTTGAGAATCACACTGGTGGTGACCTGGGTGGCACAGAGTGCTGGGAGGCATTAACCTGATTACGAAAATGTAACTGAATAGTCTAACATGCCCTGCAGAGGCTTCAGACTAAAAGATCGGGCTTTGAATCTTATTTCTGACACATGAAGTCTATGGTACAGAAGTTTACATGAAGTATGTGCTGGAAAAAATTCTTTCGGTTCTGTAATGGATGTGTTAACTTTGGTTGCAAAGGTGATAGTTCTTAAAAGGAAACTTGTGGTCATTGTGCTACTTTCTTGGTCTGAAAGTTCTTTTTACTTTGCAAATCCCATAGGAAACATGCTTTAGTGACTTGTCATGCTGAATGCTTCAGGTTGATGAGATTTATTGTTTCAGGAAGGCTAATAGGTAGCTTAATGACAACCTTATTAAAATTGAAATGATCAAGAAAGAAAATACTTCCATAGCATCTCGTCTGGACCATCTATACTTCTGTGACATAGCTACGTTGTTCCTATAGGTACTTCTGAATCCTTCCATTCTCACAAATGTTAAGAGACTTGCTGAAATTACTTTTGGAGATCTGATGTTGAACAGAACCAAAAAACTCTTTAACTCAGAACAGTATTTGCTGTAAGATTATTGAAGGCATGGCTATATCTGGCTCATGAAGAAAGAATATGTACGGGAATAAAACGGTGATTTTTTTAATCTAGATTGTTTATTCCCTGAGAACTCTAGTATCTACTATATACCTAGCTCTTGCCCAAGCAAAGATATTTTAAGTATGCCAAGACACTAGCAGATGGGCTTACTTGGTTGGAATGCTCCTCATTTTTTGATCATAGGGAATGATGAACGTATGCCTTGTTCACTTTTGGTTCGCCGCCATGCAGGGGCAAAGTGATTAATAAAAGACATTTACTTGTCCTATCTTCAGGTAACAGTCAGTATTAACATATGACTGTGTGAGACTGCTTTTATTAGTGCTATTTTTCTTAAAATTTTCAACATCTGGTTAAGGTTTTTGAGTCCTAGCAAAGAACCTTGGAGATTTTACCTTAAATAAAGTTGACTACTGTGAAGTATGGTGGATGGCTGCAAAGAGCGGGGCCTACTATACAGGTGTCTCCTGTAAATTAGTAAACATATTTTTCCGGTATTTGGGAATGTTACTGTTTTCCTTATGTCTTTAGCATGCTACCCTACTTCATTGGGGCAGTACTGGCAAACAGTAGGGTAAAATCTACCAAAGGATTAGGGTAGGAAAAAGTTGGATTTGTGTGCCATTATGTGTGGTCAGAAATAACTCTACAATCTTAGAAATTTAGTTATAACTCTGAGTTCAACTGTTAAATTAGCAGCGTTTAAACTAAGCTGTTTTATGTGCCTTTCAATAGTTCTCACATAATCACTAGGGCAATATCGAGGATTGAAGGCACAAAGGTTTTACAACTCATACAGTTTCTTAGTTGTAGAAGCAGTTTGCTGCAAGAATAAGATCCTCAGAATGTCTAGCACATCAACTCTGAAAACACCTAGGAAGTTCTCTTAGATATTTTTTTTGTGTGGGTGTACCTCAGGCTCCCAGGTTTCATTAGGGAATAATTAGTCATTGCTGCATACTTGCAAACATCTCAAACTAGGTGCTCTTGCTCTTTAGAAGGCTGATCTAGAAAGGATGCTCCTATTGCATCAAGTACACATAGCTTTGTGCAGAACACAGCTCTAACTGCTTGTTAACGATGGGCTGGAAGGGTAATCCTGCCTCTTCCCCCAGCACTGTAATTAAGAACCTGTTGTCCAGAGCATTAGCAAGAGAGGAGACCTAGATTTGGTTCCTGTAAATCTTTGCTTGTGAAGCCTCAAATCACATCTTTTAATTTCCGGTTATGTCTTGACTTCAAGTCTGTGTATTATGAAGATAGATCAGGTTTGTGTTCATTCTTCACCAAGATGGGAAAGGAGGCAATCTTTTGGGACCCTTAGTGTGATGCATTTTTTCTTCTTTGCAGCAGCTATACCTGTCATTAGGAAACAAGTATGCAAAAATACCAATCTTTGACTGTATGATATGCAAATTACTCGGATAAAGGGCAGGTAGTCAGCCTTAACTGCAGTATCTGTTACTTTTGGTATTCATTTCTTGCAGTTAGCTGTTAAACAACAGCTGTTCCATTTTAATGAGCTTTAAAAAAAAAAATAATAGCACAACATCTCATTATTTCCGTCTTTCCTAATAGGCCCATTTTAGATGCCCTCAGTTAGCAGCTCTTGTGATTTATGCCAAGCAGGACTCATTTCCATGACTATTAGGATCATTTGCAGAGAGTTGCATATAACACAGCATACATTTGGTGTGAACCCTCTCTGACAACTCATTTTTCTGTTGGCAGTGGCTTGTATTACAGAAGCACTGTGACCATCTGTGGATCTCCCTGCATCTGTGTACAGAAATGCCGTATAAAACCCAAAAGGTTAAATGAAAAGATCTACTGCCATAAAAACCTGAGCAGCTCTGTTCCTTTGGATGTGCTAAGTCCCATTCAAAAAATTCATAATGGAATAGACACTCATTTTGCCCTGTATTAGACATGCATACATACATCCCAAACCAAATGGCTATTTCAGATGCTTGAGGAAGATGAAATATGTGTCTGCTGGGTGTCTAATAGAATTTTGCTCTGAGATTAACAGCACAATCTCAACTTTAATTCTCCAAATTTGCAAATGGGTAGCAGTTTTGAATGCTAAATAAGGCATAAGCATTCAGAGCTTTTGGGCTTTACTCATAAGACACAGTAAGGAGGGCAGAGCTCAGTGTAGGTTCTTGCATAGTACAGACCTGCCATCAAGACTCCAATCCCATAATTGTTTTCTGACAGATAAATAGGATAGCAAAGCTTGACCTAGTAGTCAGTATCAATGTGTAATGATTTACCAGTTTTTGCAGTCCTCATTCTCTGAATGGAGACGTGCTCTGTGCAGATTTTAATATTACCTAGAAGTAAGACACATTGAATTTCAGTAGAGTCATGACCCCAAGTCAACAGAGGCAGAAACAAAAAGGTGATTAGAGTCGCTAAAGGAGTTTAAAAGCTCAGGCCAAACTTTCTACTTAATGAAACAAATACACTTTAGTATCTATCATAGCTGTTATGGTAAAGGAAGGAGTCATGAATTCTGACCCTGCACATACAAACTACAGAGACTTGCTTTTGATTGTATTTTTCATAGAATCATATTCTTTTTTATTGTATTGTAAGAGAATGATGCTTTAGATAACCTGTTAGTTACACCTGTTAGAGCTCTTCCAGGCTGATGATTTTATCCCCCGTGTCACTGGGGCTGATTACAGGGCACAGATGTTTAGCTGCAAATGATATATGATGTTATCTTGGCCAACAAAGGACTTTTCCCTTAAGTATTTTTCCTGTGCTTTGTTCACCTTTCACTGTGTTCCTCTAGAGCCTCCTGCCTCTTGAAACAGCTCTCATCAACATCAGCTTTTCATTACACTTTCTTTCCCCTGAATTAATCTGTTGCCCAGAGCTACAACCCAAACACACCTAGGGGCTGAAAAGAGTTCTAAAATTAAATCCCCGCAGAGAAGCTGCATTTGCTCTTTCCCAAAGAACTTAAAAATGAGTATATCCCTTTCAGAAACAAGGGAATTGATCCTGTAGAGAAACTGATGCTGCAGGAAAAGAAAAAAGACGAAACAAAGCATTCCTCCTTCCCAGAGCTGTATAACGGCAACAGTTATACAGTGTGACAAAGGCAGAGCCAGGCGCGCCGGCCGACATTTCAGAACCCACCTGGTGGGCAGCGCCGGGGCGGCTGCATAAGATGGCGGCTGGCCGCGAGTGGGGTCGGATGCGCTGTGCCGCGTGCCGGCATGGCTGCAGAAGCTTCCAGAGCCTCGTGTAAGGTAAGGCAGCGGCGGGCCGGGTTTGGTGGGTTGGTGTGTTGGTTTCCATCCATGGTGCGGAGCTAGGTGGGGCCTGGTTTCTGTGGGTGCGTGTTGTTGTTTTTTGTCCAGGCTGTGGGGCATAGGCAGCAGATGCCTCAGGGTGCTTTTGTTTCCCTCAGAGCTTTGGTAACTTGTTCTCATTTGGCACAGCAGATCGTAAAAAGCAAAACCTTGGGAGCGAGCTGCTTGCGTAGTGGTGTGAGTGTGCTTGTGGTACAGGAGGTGGTGTCCTTTAGGAAGGAAAACAGTTTCCAGAGCATTGCGGATTTCTGTGCGACATAGGATAGGAATGAACATTGTTTCAACTGAAGTTATTGTATCCCTTACAGTAAAGCATGTGTGTCCAATCTTTTGGCTGGCCTGGGCCAGCTGAACCAAGAGGAATTATCTTAGGTCACATATAAAGCATCTAATATAGTTAGTGTATATAAGTAACAAAGCTTATTTTATATTTTAACATTTAAAAAATAAATAAATAAAACATTTGAAAAAGAGCAACCACACCGTAGTACTGGTGGGATGTGTGACCTTGTTTCTGTGAAACTGATGCATCAGTCTGGGTCACTGGCAGTGCCTGTAGTTCTTAGTAAGATCTGAAGGCATTTTTTTTTGGATTTTTGATGAAATTTACTCTTCCTGTGCTTCATCCTTGAAAAGTTTGTTTAGAAATGTATGTACTGCTTGACAGCAATCACAGGAATAAGGTGTGACTGTGAAGCAAGAGATGTTTCTCGCTGGTAGGAGGAGGCTTGTGAAAATCTGGTGAAGAGAGACAGTCACATTGTTGAGTTGAATGTCTGATGGCAGCTGTATACATTCCATTTGAAAAAATTCAGGTAATTAATTTTGTTAACTGAAAGTGGAGTTGCAAATATTAAATAAATAAATATTTTTTTCCAATCTTGAAACCTATTGTCAAATTCCTTTATGGAATTTGAGAAAAACTGAAAGGAAGGCTGTTTTTTTTTTTTTTCACTGTTCACAGGACTGTGCTTATCCAAGCCATCAAAATGCTCAAATTTATTTGCATAACTTGACTTACTACTGCACTGCACTTCGCTCTTCTGATTTCAGTTGAGACAGTGTTAATAGCACACCAATGTTTGGTTGATGCTGAGTGATGGGTGTATGCCTGGGGCTGAGCCAGGCTGCTTGATGGGGAACACCTGCCACGAAGTTGATGCAGGGTAAGGCTGGACTGAGATGCATGCAGCCTGTGGCCTAGGTATGCCTTAGTTAAGTCATCCAGGCTCCTGATGCTATTTTCCTGTAATTGAGTTTATGTTTGGTGTTGCTACTTTTGTTTCCTTCGTTTTACCAATGCAGTAGTTTTACAAACATTGAACCAACATAACACTTCAATTTCAGGAGCAAGAAACTGCACCAGTCTTTGTACTAGAGCCGGTAACTGATCTCTGCACGAGAAAAGCATAGAATACTGTTGCCAAACTTAAATGTGGTGCCTGTGATTATTTTCTCACTTTATGGTGGTTGTGGACTGATAAAATCATAGAATGGCCAGGGTTGGAAGGGACCTCAAGGGTCATGAATCTCCAACGACCCTGCCATATGCAGGGCCACCAACCTCCCCATTTAATGCTAGACCAGGCTGCCCAGAGCCCCATCCAGTCTGGCCTTGAACACCTCCAGGGACAGGGCATCCACAGCTTCTCTGGGCAGCCTGTTCCAGCACCTCACTACTCTCTCTGTAAAGAACTTCCCTCTGACGTCCAACCTAAATCTCCCCTCCCTCTAATTAAAACAATTTCCCCTTGTCCTGCCATTATCTACCCTTTCAAAGAATTGATTCTACTCCCCACTGTAGGCTCTCTTTAGGTACTGAAATACTGCAATGGGATCACCCCACAGCCTTCTTTTCTCCAAGCTGAACAAGCCCAGCTCTTTCAGCCTGTCCTCATAGGGGAGGTGCTCCAGTCCCCCGATCATCTTCGTGGCTCTCCTCTGGACCCTCTCCAACAGCTTCCTGTCTTTTTTGTACCGGGGGCTCCAGACCTGGACACAGTACTCCAGATGGGGCCTCACAAGAGCAGAGTAGAGGGGGTAATCACCTCCCTGTCCCTGCTGGCCACCCCTCTTTTGATGGAGCCCAGGATACCATTTGCCTTCTGAGCTGCAAGGGCACACTGCTGGCTCATGTTAAGTTTTTCATCTATCAAGATCCCCAGGTCCTTCTCTGCTGGAATGCTCTCAAGAGCTGCTCCTTCCAGGCTGTATGGATGCCTGGGATTCCTCTGGCCCAAGTGCAAAACTATGCACTTTGCCGTGTTGAACCTCATCGGGTTCACCTGGGCCCACCTTTCAAGCCTGTTGAGGTCCCTCTGAATGGCATCCCTTCCTTCAACCATGAAGGTTTTGCTCTGTGCAGGTGATTCAGTCTTCTTTTGTCATTATTCAATAGCAGCTCAACCTGGCATTTTGCCCTTCAGTAGTCATAGAAGAATTAGTAATGTATTACTGATTCCCAGGAAGTAGTATGTTTATATTGTTCTGCCATTCCACAAGTTTCTATATAATATTTAACAATTTAAGTAGGAGAATCAGATCTCTGCGTGAAGCTGAAGTGAGTAGACAAATGTGAATATGGGATAAGTACCTGCAAAGGTACCAGTGTAGTTGCTATTACTATGTAATAGCACAGATGTATTCCTGGAAGCTCGCGTTATGATAGGAGTGTGGCTGCTATACAGCGGAGATGCTACCTGTAATGCTATAATGGGATGATAATTGCAGGCTGGCAAAGTCTTCGGGTACAGCAAATGACAATGAGCCCAAATACAGCAGCCATGGATGCTGAAATGAAGGAAGAGAGGTGCTTACTTCCGGATGGCCTCAGGTAGGCAGGGATCTCTGGCAAAAGGTGTCCTCACCTCCACTGCCAACCCTTAAATGAACTGTGGGAAGGAGGTGGATCCTTGCTCCAATCCTTCTGATGATTACTCAGGTGGTTTACATGCACTTGAGCTCCCCTGAAGTGGCCCCAACTCAGCTACTGACTCAGACTGTGACTTAGCATTTCCACTAAACTACCATATGCTAGGAAACTGAAAATCCTGTTTTTTTTCCCACTGTTGACGCTCTTACTTACTTCTAGAGTCCCATGTTCTCTGATTCTGGGCAATTTCTGTGCTGCCTTTCTTGGTTGCTGTACATCACAAAATAGGGGAGAACCTTAAGTATGCTGTATGAGGCGAGACTGTGGTGCAGATTAAGTTACCAGGTTTTGCTCAATGTTTTGAGAATTGTTGAAGAACTGAGAGACCAGGTTATCCTGTTATTTCCAATAGTCATTTTATGAGACTGGTGTTTTTTTGTTTTATTTTGTTTTTTGTGGGCTTGGGGGTCAGTTGAGATGATAAAGCAGTTTCATGAAAGCATGCAAAAGGCCAAGGGCTGATGCCCCATGGACTGCTTTTGAGCCTTATTTTCTTCTGTTGTGTATGTATGTGTATATATTTGTGTATATACACACATGTGTATATACACTCACGTATGCAGGTGTATTCAGCCTGGTAGACTTCTGTAGCATGGTAAATATGATCTGAAAATGTCTCGGTTTGAAACAGGTCTTCATTGTCTTGTTGCTACTGCCTGCTATTTTGGGAACTAGCTGGTGTAAAACTTTGAGAGCACTTACAAAGACTCTGTTACCAGCCCTAGCCCTGACAGTGGGCCTGCAGATGGATGTTGCTGATAGCTGAACTGCTCAGTGTAGGAGCTGAAAAATACTGTGCAGTGTTGCTGAGTAAATTTTTCATCCCTTAAGCTCAGACATTAAAAAAGATGAGGCAATATGAATATAGGTGTTGCCAGGCTTGGTTATAATGTCATCTGTTTCAAGGTGGCAAGTTTCTTTATGTCAAGCTCCTTATTATTTTCCAGTGTTGCTGCAAGCAGGAGAATGGGGGGGGAGGGGGGGGGTAATTAAAAGTGTCTTAGCAGGTCTTGCAGGGCTTGCATTGGTGCTCTGAGGGGGAGGGAGATAGTCTTTCTCTCCCTGGGAGCAAAGCAGAAGAGCAAACGGTATGTCAAGGGTACTGAAGTCTAGACAATCAGTTGGCAGAAAATTGGTACCTATTGCTGTTAAAAGAGCAGAAGTGGAAATGAGATGAATTCCTTAAGTGGGATTCATGGTGATGTAAAATATGGAAGAATATTTTTATGCCGCCTGCAAGTACCTAAGTACCTCAGCATACTAGGCTGCACTGTTTGCACTTAGAGAAGAAATGACAGAATTGTAGGATTGTACTCAGAGAGGGATGGTCAGTGACTCTGTGTTTGGATGGAGATTAGTGACAAGTGGTGTCCCTCGGGTCAGCACTGGGATGTTCTTTACTATCTGTATCAGTGGCATTAGCAGAGGGATTGAGTGCACCCTCAGCAGCTCTGTGGATGACATCAAGCTATGTGGTGTAGTTGACAGCTTAGTGTTGACTGCGCCAAGGAAGACGTATGCTGTACAGAGAGATGCAGTCAGGCTTGAGCAGTGGGCCCAGGTGAACCTCAGGAGATTCAACAAATCCAAGTGCAAGGTCTTGCACCTGGGTCATGGCAATCCCTACTGTTAATACAAGCTGGGGGATGTAAGAACATACCAGCACTACCGAAAAGGACTTGAGAATATTGGCAGGTGGCAGATTAGACATGATTTAGCAGTGTGCCCTTGCACCCTAGAAAGCCAATCGTGTCCCGGGCTGCATCAAAAGAAGTGTGGCCTGCAGGATGAGGGAGATAAGTCTGCTCCTCTGTGCTGGTGAGACCCCGCCTGGAGTACTGCATCCAGATATGGAGTGCTCAGTACAGGAATGACATGGACCTGCTAGAGTGTGACCAAGGAGGGCCAGAAGAATGATCCAAGGGAATGGAACACCTCCTGTGAGAACAGGCTGAGAGGTGCTGGAGGCTCAGTCCTTGGAGACATTGAGAGTCTGGCTGGTTGTGACTGAGCAACCTGATGTAGCTGTAAGTGTCCCTGTTCATTGCAGGGGAGTTGGACTAGGTGGCCTTTAAGGGTCCTTTTTAACTCTGATGGTTCTATGATTATATGATCACAGAGTATCCATAGTTGAAATGAGCCTATGGATGATCAAGTCCAACTTGCAGCTCCACACAGAACCATCCAAAATTCAAACCCATTGTCTGAGAGTATTGTTCAAACAGTCCTTGAACTCTGGCAGACTTGGTGCCATGTCTCCCTGTTCCCCTTCGTGGAAGAGCCTTTTCACAGTACACAATCTGCCCCTCCCCTGATAGTGCCATATAGATAGTGCATAGATAGTGCAGGTTGGCTTGCCTCTGGAGTGCGCTGGTGCTGCAGTTCTGCAGTTCTCTTCAGCACACTTGTCTGATGAGGCTCCAGCAAATGCTGCAAACTAATCTTTTGGCCATTGTTCAGACTGCAGCCTCTATCTCAGGGAGCCCTTTTCCACAACATCTGGTTACTTTTAAGCATCCATCTAGGACTGTACTGTACACCTGACTCTGGCAAGTTAAGCCTTTCTGTTCCTTGCAGAGAATTTCCTTCATCACATGTGAGCATCTGTGGGTCCTGTGAAAGCACCAGATGGTGTTGGGGCCTGCTCTGTGCACTTCCCTCTTCAAGTCTTGTGTTTGTTAGAGAGTCTGCCTTTGTTCTTAAGGACATGCTGTTGTGTATAACAGGTGTGCAGTATTAGGTGGGGCAAAAACCCAGAGGAACCAGACAGCGTATTTAGATAAAGGCTTTTTCCAGATGGGAGCTCCTGATTGTCTCATTAATCACTTAGCTATTAATATCATTCCAGCACAATTCCTGTACGTGTTCCAGAAGCCATAATGGTAGTAAACCCATCTTGCTCATTACTCATCTAACCAAATTCAGAACAAGCTAACAAAAGTAGGTGGAATTGCAAATAAGTAGTATAATAGAGTATATATAGCTTGCAGGAGATGGCTTTTCTCTTCTTCACTAAAATGGCAGCAGAACAAGTTCTGTCTTACCTGAACTGCTCATCCTGGCTTTTGTTATTAGAGTGATTTGTCCGTCCATGGTATGCCAAAGGCAGCAATGTGCAGTCCTGACAATATGGACTTCATGCTGAAGATCATAATTTTGCCATTTTGATTGTTGTCATGTTTAGTTTTTAGGTTGTTCCAATATATCTTTTTACATTTGGTTCACAGTAACAGCAGTCCTTTTAAAGAGGTATTCCTGTAAAGTATGCTTTCTTGTGGTTATTGCCATCTTTTCATGTGACTGTTAAGGTAAGCCAGTATCTATGAAGTGTTTTGTCCTTTATTAAATGTTAAGTTGTAGTATCTGGCTGCATGATTTTGCAGTAACTTAGAATGTTTTTCTCCAAGTCAGATGATCAAGAAAACAATAGTGATCTCCCAAAAAATTGGGGTGTGGAATTTACAGGATGGTAGACACAGATTGGAATGCTCTTTTTATTGCCTGTGTCCATTTTCTTTAGTCAGTTCTAACAGCCTCCCCCATCTCAATTTTCTGTGCATGTAGATCAGAGACCTTTTTGTCAAATGAAAAGGGATCAGGGTTGTACCTTGGACTGGAAAATGCCCAGCCATAGGTTTTGCTGCTTTACTTGTCTGTAAGTACTGGCTGCACTGCTAATAGAGCTGCAGTCCAGTTTGAAAGGGCCATCCATGAAAGTCGTGATTTCAACTCTAAATGCTGTATCAGGATGAACTGGAATGAATTTGTTGATCCTTTTCTCCCTGCAGTTACCAAATTGGTTTAAGTGGTGCTTTTGGTCAGAAATGAGTTTATATGAGCAGTGCTGTAACATAAGCAGTGCATAGCTGTAGTAGTATGACAGTTCTATGTGTGTTGAGATGCTTTAAGCATTCATAAACATATAAAATGAGCTTGCTTAAGCTCGTTTTGTTGCACAAGATGTCACCTTTCTGGTAGCTCATAAGTCCCTTGAAAGTCCAGCATTAATATTTTGTTGGCTGAACGTAGTCTTTGGGAGTACTGTGTTACACCAGCAGTACAAACCTATTTGATGACTTAGTGCTCTGCTGATTGATTCTGGCTATAATCATTGGAAGGATACAGAGTAGAGGCTAGATTATGACCTTCTGGTACTGAGACCGGTTGTGTGAATCATCTTGAAGGGATTGTTCAACCATTGACTGCAGGAGTGATGTGCTTCAAAAGTTGCATTGTAATGAGCCAAACATCCATGATGTGTGTCTTTCTGGCTCCTGTTGAAGTCCATAATACCTTTGCATTGATCTGGATTACTAGACTGTGGAGACAGCTTAAAGTCTGGGCTGTCTTCAGAAGAGTTCTCTTTAGGTGTGCCAGTTTGGTGCTGGGGCAACAACATGAGGTATGTGCAGTTCAGGGGTCAGTCGCAGCACAGTATTAGTGTGTTATGTCCATCTGCCCCTTTAAGAACTGTACCATTTAAAATCCAATGATTAAAGGAAAAGGCTTTGGGGGGGGGGGGGGGGGTGATTGTATAACTTAAAGTATATCAGTACAGTCCAGAAACATACCATAGTTAATTTGCTGTTGCTTTTTCTCGGTTACATGTGCCATCGCTTGCTGGGTTCTTCCACTGCAGCATGTGACTTAAATACATTTGTGGCACTCAATAAGTAGTGAGTATTGGAACTCAGAATTAATCAGAGGTTAGAGAGGACTCTTCATTTGAGGGGAGCTGCAAAATTCTGAGTTTGAAATGTCAACATCTTCAGTGCCCTACCTTATTAGGTTATATCCCTTCTGTTCCTTATGGTGGACTGCTTGGTCCACAGATGCATCCCTTTGTGGAAAAAGCTTTTCCCCTCCTAAGCAGGGAAAAAGATCTTTGGGTAGAGAATTCCAGTTACTTTTGTTCTTATTTTCATAATTCAGCTTTTAGGATGTGAGGGGACCTGAGCTATCATATAGTACAGATTGTTTTATTTTTGTGCATTAATTTTTCAAATGCTTTCTTGCTCTTTGAGATCTAATGGGAGGTTGATAGCCTTACTTGACACTGAATTAGAGCTGCAAATAAAATTCGGGGCCATTGATTCAGGGTGTGCTGTCATTTCTGGCTGTATCCTAGAACAAGCTATTCTGGGATTGAGGAAAATAGCCAGAGGTGGAGCATTAGAACTGAAAGCATCAGGAGAGAGCAAGGAGGGAGGCTAATATGCAAGAGGCCAACAAGTTTTGTTCTTTAATAACCATTGAAAGTAATAAACAAGGGAGAAGAAATTACTTGTTCTTTTATGCAAATTTCCAAGCATGAAAATCTGATGTACATTTTCACACTTAATGATACTTGCCTGTATCAAATGTCACTGCTTTTGTAGGCTGTTATTCTGTGCAAGAATAATTATTAGGTAACACAGAAGTTGTACCCCCTGTGCTGTTACTGAACCAGCTACTTTCAGGTGTAAAGCATGGAAGAAAGAAAAGAATCTGAGCTTGTTACTATCTCTTTTATTGGTACCATGTGATAAGCTCAGCTATTCCGGTAATTTGCTGCAGCATCTTCAGGTGCTTCCATTTCATTACCCTATATAAAATGTTTTTTCTTCCGCCTTTGTAATTAGCCTCCTGCTGGTCTAAACAGCTATAACACCAAGAGAAGGTTAGGGCTTGAAGTGCAGAGTGAGGCTCTATGGCCTTGATCTTTGGCAGAGCTCGCATTAGACAGGTTTGTTTCTTCTAGAACTTAAAAAACAACAACAAAAAAAAATTACAGGGAAGCAAAGAGCTCTGCAGATTTTTTTTTTTTCCCTATTGTTATAACATCTCTTCTAATAAATGCTGTTCTTTGTGGGTGGAATAATGGGACAGTTTATGGTTTTAGTAGCAACTGGTCCTGGTTACTTGGGGAAGAACTGGAAATGCAGAGACAGAGTTCCCTGCTGGATTGGAATGCTCGTAGGTAAAGGA
Organism: Perdix hodgsoniae; assembly: GCA_035772895.1. Classification (NCBI taxonomy): domain Eukaryota; kingdom Metazoa; phylum Chordata; class Aves; order Galliformes; family Phasianidae; genus Perdix; species Perdix hodgsoniae. The sequence continues at coordinate 2,553,769 of JAPSGF010000039.1, forward strand.
CATCCTGTAGACAGCTGCACTTTTGCCTGACAGCAAGATTTGCTGTTTAGGTTCAGATTTGGGTGGTGTGGTGTTGAGGGTATGAGAGAGGCAGCCAAGAGCAGTTCCTTGGCTGTGTGGCTAGGTTGCACAGATTGATATCGGCTGTCCAATCTGTGATTTTCCTCTTCTTTCCCAGGGCAGCTGCAGCCAGCCGTCTGCTGAGGCACTGTGTGGTTGAGAGCAAGCTGTGGGCCAGCAGGGAGGTGGATCAAGCTTGTACCGTGCTACTGCTTGACTTACTGGTGTTGATATAGTCAGCAGAGCTGCCTTACAGACTGAGAGTCTGTTCAGTGTGGACATAGGTGACAGAGGGCCTGATGTGCCTAGAAACATGATTCAGGCATAGCCTTGAGTGCCTGAAGCTTAGAACAGGGGTGAGCAGACCTGTGTTGCTGTTGCTGTGGCAGCACACAACCTCGGTGGAAATCTGTCAGTGTGTGCCTCCATCTGTGCCCAGGCCTGGGGGCTGGGCTGGGCTGGGCTGAGACAAAACTGCTGACTGAAGCACGACCAAAAGAAAATAGGAAAAGCATCACATACTGAAACAGGATTTATTTTATTTCAGTGCAGTACAAAGAAATAGGAGTTACTTAGGAGTTACTTTGCTTTGAATGAAAATACCAAAACTAAAAAACAAAGCAGATGAAATTCATTCATGTAGTACTAGGAATCCTTGAATATCAAAGCAGTGAAAAATGACAGCTATGGTGTTGCAGCATTAAAATAAATATTTACATATCTTTAATGCTTTTTATTTTTTCTTGAAGTAGTGTTATATCATTGGTAACTTAGTTTGCAGCAGTGCAGTATAACCCACTTCCAAACACTGATGATGCTCTGTTAGCCATCAGTCTTTCAGCCAGTGATTTCCTTATGTGCAGCATGCCCTAGTACAGCAGCACCCATCCTGTACCAGGTCACAGCTTCCCTGCTCTCTGGCCAAATCAAAGTCAGTTAGTTGTACTTAGTTCCAAAGAATGAATCTGCTCATTCACTTAAGTACACTGAATGTTGGTTATGTAGAGTAATGCTGTAAACACTGGGCCCAGTTCACAGACAGATACCACAACTCATTGTGGTAAGATCATAAGGAAGTTGTTTAAAAAGAAGAAAACAATAATAAAATTGTTACCTTGCCTGTCATCCTGTAGCATGAAACACAACTGCAAGAGTGTTTGCTTTCAGATTGAATCAGGACAGGTCAGCTGTTTCCTTAATAAAGGCAGATGAGTTATGTTTCCAAAGGTATCAAAACATGTGAACGTACTGGTTTACATCAGAGTTAATAACCCTGTTTACAGACTCTGATTTTATTTTTTCTACTAAGTACACGTCCATTGCCCAGGTATTGCTATGAACCAAGCCCATTGTAGAAAGGAAGCTCGTTTCTTGCCAAGTTAAAAGTCTTTATATAAGAACATGTTTTTATAATGGATTTGAAGAACTGCTGTGTGAGTTATTAAAATTGTGTGTCTTCGAGCTTGCGCTTTGTAACAACACAGAAAATGGATAAACGTGGTAAAATGTGGTGTCATTTAGAAAATAACGTGTAAAAAAAATTCAGTATCTTATATTAAAGCATTTACACTGCATAGGCATTCATATAAGGATATAGTATAATAAAACTTATCAAATATATAAGCATGCAGCAATTGCCTTATTCACAGTTCTAGAAATGACCACACGTTGATTTCCTTAAATACAAATTGGGTTATCCAAAATAGATTTTGCAGCCACTCTCCTTTGTGGAGGCAGACTATGTTCTCATGTGCATTGCAGGTATTGACCTATATAACAGGCCTAAGCTATGCCACTGTATTGTACACATCTGTGATAAATACTGTGTTCTGAAATAGGAAGGCATGATGAGAAGTTATCCATACTTCTCATAGAAGAGCTTGGAGACTACACAATGCTTGAATTAACAAAATATATAAGCACATTTACTGTATTCTCCTTAGAGAGTAATACTGCAACCTTGCCACGTATCTAACTACTGCATAAGCTGGCCATGCAGTTTTCAAAATAAGTTTAGACAGATTTTTCTATTTGATAGAGGAGGCATAGTAATAAACTCGTATAGTACATGACCTCTCTGCCCTGCAAACTTGATGAAAGACTCCTGTTACTCTTGGCTCGTGTACGGAAATATAATACAATGCAGTGCCAAAATCAGACCCACAGGGAAACTTTCTTTTTTTCATTTACTTTCTTGAAGGCAGTGTTTGCATATATAATGGTGAGCTTGAACTGTTCGTCATCTATTGCAAGATGACAGTACCTAGGTTAGACCTCTCTATGGCTGCAGGAAATCTGTTGGGGAAAGTAGGGGCTGTGGAGCTTGCTGCTGTGTGTGGTTTTGCCTTGCTTGTTCTGCACAGCTTGGCAGCTTCACCTGGTGTGACACTCAGGACAGCAGTGAGCAACGGGTTTGGAGGCAAAGCTTTGTGGTAAAGTTGTGTGAGCTTTGATGCTGATAACAGGCCTTGGCCATCCCACGGTTAAACTGGAGTGAAGATTATGACTTAAAACCTTCCTCCTTTCAGGTATTTTATTCTGCTTTCCTTGTCTTTGTATGTAGTAAAACTAAAGTAAAAATGTTTTCTTTAAATAACATGCACATCTATCTCCTTTCTCTTGGCACTTCAGGTAAAGCTAGCAGAGGTAATGATGGAGGATATCACAGCATCCCAGATGCAAACTGTGGGGATTTATCACTTTGTACAAAATAGCAAAGGAGTCCTACATAAACAGCATGTAAGAAATAACAGCTCAAAAATGGAGAGGAAAAAAAAAAGCCAAATAAGAGGCAGAGGGGGAAGTAGCAGAAACACTCTCTGATAGAAAAAAGGTGTGGAAAGAGAACAGGAAGAACTGGGGGCAGTGGTAGCTGGGGGGGGACAGGAGGGAAAGTAATCCTCCCTGTAGTGTTTACTTGAAAGATTAGCATTGCCCTTTGTTTTTTTTTTTTTTTAAATAAGCTTTGGCACACATGTAAGTGGGAGTAAAAAGATGAGTAGACGGCTTTGGTTTGCGCTATTGGAATCTGTTACGGTAATGTCATGTTATGTTAATGTATATCTGTGCTGTGGCCGGTTTACTTCTGTAGTTTGTTATCTATAGTCTCTGTCTGCACATTCTATTCCTGTTTCCTAGTAGAGGACATGCAGCCCTTCCCAGTCAGATATGTGCTGTTTCCTATCAGCCTTGCAATAGGACAACAGTGAAACAGTCACTGTACAAGAGATGTTTCTAGCTCTTCTGATGTACCCATTTCTCCTATGAGGATGTAGCTCTGAGAATCTGTGTGTGTGGAGCCTCAACTCCACATCAGGAATGTGGTATGAGGACATTTGGAATCTGAGATGGATATGGGGGTATCCTGATCTCTTTACTGTATTAGCTACCTGACAATTGGGAAATGGGTTTACAGTGTATTTTAGTTGGTGTGCTGCTGTAAATATTTTTTTCTGCTTTCTCCAGACTTGAGATTTCTTTGTTGACATCAGAGTTCTGTCAGAAGTGACTTTTTTTTTTTAAGTGACTATTTGGCAGTAAGGTATAAATGTATAAATACTTGTATAAACATACATAGACACCTTCTTTTTTTGCCTAGCTTTAAGATATAAACTTTCACAGGTGGACCATCAAACCTTTAGTGCCAAAACTTGGGGCAGTGCATCAAAGCTAGTGATGCATAAATTCTGCACTCTGATATTCAGAGCAGCAGTTTACATGTGGGGACTGTCCACAAATCTAATGGCTTGTTTGTTTAGAAATGTCAACTTTATTAATCCGGGGTACTGTGCTGGCCTCCCAGTCTCCTTCCAGTTCTTGTTTGTTTTTTAAATATTGGCAAAAATGAGAATGTGCTTCATTTTGATCCTGACTTCTTAAGCATTTTAATATTTGCATTAGGTTCTTTATGCTTCTCACTAAATCTGCCATTCTTTGTTCTTTCCACAGGGAAAATTCCTTCTGTTTTGCCTGGGAGTTTATTCAAAGCACTTGCAGATTGCTAGAAGCAGGTGCTGCAGCTGCTTTTAGTATGGTGCTCTCCTGGAAGTGGAACAGATTGTACTTTGTTGTGAGCCCCAAGTTCCCACAGGTATGTATCACCTTTTGATTAGAATCTGGATGGGTAGGACCTTTTGTGTTTTCTAGAAACCTTATTAGCTTTGCTTATACAAATTACTGAACTATTCCTTGAAAAGAAGAAAAAGTATATTTTCCACTCTTAGCTGCCTCTTTTACCTATCTCTCAAAGTGAAGAAATAAATTTGATTCCTAAAGACAAGAATCCTCGCTCCTAATTGTACTTAACAGCAAATTTCAGTTGTTAAAATCTGGCTGCACGGTAGAAAAAAAAATAGTAAAAAAATTTAGAACAAAATGAGGCCATAAGAGGGTTTTCACCAGAACCTCTACACCATTTAAAATTTGCCAGATTTTTTTATTTCTATTCTTTATTCCCCCTCCCACCCTTCTGTATGTATATTTCTCCAGGTGAACAAACCTTCCTTGTATCTTTATGCTCCTTTATTATGCTTTCCCTAGTATTATATTAGGTAAGGGCTCTCTGAAAAGGCAAAAGCTTGCTGAGCAGCCCATGATTTTCATATGAAGCAGGTAAGTAGAAGTGTTTATTTTCTTTGCTTCTTGGGCAGTCACAAGTGGGAAACCTGGAGTGTGCTGCTGAGGGAGAAGGAAAGAGTGAGAGGGCAATTGATATTGGCTCCTCAACTTTTAGAAAGAAACAGTTGTTGCTTCCAGAAGTATCCTGTTTTTCTTTTAGGGTTCTCAAGTTTAAAAACAAAAAAACAAAAACAAACAAAAAAAACCCAAAAAAACAAAAAATACAGGTACACTATCGCTTGAGGAGATGCAAATGAGGAATAAAGTAGAGTAATAGAATACTGAGGGTATCTACTAGAAAAACTTTGTTAGCAAGTCAGTCATTAAAATGTGGCTCCACACACTTCCATTTCAAGAGTTCCTCATTATCTGTGTTACATATTAAGGTGTTCAGACAGTGCTACATATAATGTTCTGTGCCTATAATCTTTAAAATGAAGTTACTTCCCCATGAAGATCCCAGGAATCTCCTCAAGGTTACAATTTGAAAACATGTTTCCAGCTCAGAAGCTGGAAATTTTGTCTAGGTAGCGTTTTTGGTAAAAAAAAAAAAAAAAAAAAAAAAAAAAGAAATAAAAAAATTATACATGAGTGTGAGTCATGTTTGAGCTGATGCTTGTGCTTTGTTTTCACTCGTTTGTTAGTTCGGAATGGTATCTATCCAACTTGACTGTATTTGTACAAGTGAGAGAACATATCAAAATATGACGTACAATACAATATCTGGAAGTGTTTGCTGTGTTGAAATCCTTTGTTTATTTAGCACTAAAGAAGTATAACGTACAAGAAAAAATTCTATTTCTAATATTGCTTTACTTCTCAGTACCTGCTACATAGAATTCAGAGGTCTCTTATGCTGATTTCTTTGCTTTCTGTTATGCAAATAAACTTTGTTGAAGTTTTCCTTCTTATTCTGGAAATAATCATGGGAATTCTCCTGAAGAAGGGAACGGCAGGTGCCTAAGAAATGCAGGATTTTACAGGGAAAGAAACAAAACAAGAACTTAGCCCAGAGCCTTTAGGACGGCATCCAGTCTCTGTTAATCCAGTCTGATTCAAGTTGCTTTGACTCTGTGGCTATTTTTCCTTCCTTTCTTTCTGCCTAAATAGCATGTAAAGCTGTTGAGGATGGGACTGTTATGAATTACTTTGTAAGATATAATGCCCAGCATGTGTTCATGATGCAGATACTCTACGTTATACACATTTGTGGCCATGTAACGTAAAACTTTTCAGTAGGAGCGCTAAATAATCCCCTGGAATGCTACAATAGTGAACTGTTTTGCCATATTCTCTTTTATTCTGTAACTTCAATCAGTTATCAACCTTATTTTTCTTCTTAAAGAGAAGCTTAACGTGTTCAGACATGCAGCTCCCTGACTATTAGAAGACTAGAGTTCATCTGCTGACTCCACCATCCACACATTGTACAACATGTGAGTTCCTTTCATTGTCTAAACTGTTTTGTATGAGGTCTCTCTCTTCTACGTGCTAGTTTGGCAAGCTTCTAAGGCATCTGTGAGAAGTAATGATGCAAAAGCTACCTGATTCAACACTCAGAAATTTTTAAGTAATAATCAGCAGTATTTGTAGTGGAAAAATTACAGGTGAAAAAAGCATTCTGTGTAAAGTGATGGTTGAGCTTCTATAGTGTGTGGTGTTGTAAGTGGAACATGTTCAATGGTGTGTTCAACTCAGGAGGTATCACTGTGAACTTAAAATACACCAAGGATTGATTCTTTTTTTTTTTTTACAGTAGATTAAATTGGTCAAGTGAAAAAATGTGAGTACATAAGTATAGAAAGGATAGGAGTGGAAGTAAAACAATGCCAAAAGTTACCATCTGTAAACATACAATAGATGTAGCTGATATTTTTGTATTGAAATAAAGGGTTAATTTTGAAGTCCAAGATGGTAGCTTACAACTCTCTATAAGGCCATTCTCAGGAGTCAAGTACATGATGTTCAAGAGGAGGATACTTGTAAAGGACTTCAATTTGAAAATCTGGTATAGCCAGCTGATGTCTTACTGTCTTATTGGAAAAGTCTGTGCTGTTTTCAGTAAGTACACAGTAAAGTCACAAAAAAAAAAAGAAACAACGTAGAAATTCTCTGTCCGGGTTTCTCCTTGGATTAGGATGAAACAGTAGGTAACATTAATGTGGATCTTAGTTCAGTTTTTATGTATGCAATACTCAGTGAAGTAGTAGAAAGAATTTTGGTGGCTAATAGAATGCAAAGAGTGGGTAGCTCTTAAGAGTAGAATTCTGAGCATTTTTAGTCATTTTCAGGCTTTCCCCTGAGCTGTGTTCACAGTCTGGATTTATTAGAAGGAATACTGGGCCCTGGATTGTGTAATACATTGCACAGCAAGGCCAGCCAATTCAGTTCAAAGATGCATTACTTACAAAAAAAAGTCAGACAAAACCTTACTTAAATCTTTTCTAGTCAGGATACAGCTGTGGCCATTGTGTGGTGGCATGTAATATGTGCTTTACTGGTCTTTGGAAAGAAAAACTAGAAAGAAAGAGTAGCTGTAGATATTTGTTCAGGGCAATAGTTAAGTGCCCACTCTTTTGCATTTTTTGTCTCTGGTATCAAAAACAGAACATCCTTCTTCCATATGCCCAAACAGACCCCCAACAACCAAACTCCCAGTAATTATTTGCTCCCTGGTTTGTAGCACAATAAATCAGATTACATGCTAGCAGCAGAATAAAAGCAGTGTGCTGCCGAAAACTACTTGAGCTTGTGCCGAAAACTACATGAGGCTTGTGAATTAACCACTGTATTGGACTTCACCCTATGCTTTAAACAAATTCCTGTGGTGAAGTTTTGCTATCAGCCATGTGTTGGGAGAATTTCGATTTCACTTACTTGTTTTTATACTTCAGCAGCACAGACTGCTTTGATTGCTTTGTGGGTTAGTTGATAACAAATGCAGGAGTAGTTTGTGGAGTTCAGTTTTAAAACTGGTCTGGGATAAAAATTCTTGGAATTACATGCTTGCCATTTGGACCAACATCGCAAATACAATTTTTGTCTTTTTGTGACTTTAGTGTCAGGTACTAACCTGTAAACATCACAATGTGTAGCTGTCTTACTTAGGAGGCTTGCTGTATGCCTCAGAACCAGGTACAAGATCTTAGCAGGACTTCGCTTGAAGAACAGTTAAACAAAAACTATGAGTAAGGCACTAGTCAATGCAGCAAACAACAATTACAGTCTGTATTCTTTAAGAATAAAGCTGTTCTGTTTAGAAAATTGCTTGTAATATGACAGAGTTACCAATGCCAGCTAGAAGGGGATTAGAGAAAGTGCATCTTTTGGATTATATCTCTGAGGTCTGTGAGACACTACTGAACGGAAATTTCTGTTCTGTTTGGAAATGGTGCAGTGGTGATATTCAGAAGAGCTGAAGCAAGAGGTAACTGGCCTAGACAGATCTCTGCTAACTTAATGTGAAATAGATTTGTTAAAGAATTATTTACATTGGCAGAAGGAGCTGAAGCCACAGTTGAGGCTGCTGTGGCAAATCTAGTTAAGCAGGAACAATGCTAGCCAGAAACAAATAATTGGCTGCAACAGCTTTAAAAAAAATAATGTTTGTATGATTGTGTTTTTTTTTGTCTGTTTGTTTTCTCCTTTATTTCTTACTCGCTGAAGTCCAAGGATGCACTTTGTCTTTTGGCTAATGTTACAGACCAAAGCCTTCTGTGCTGCTTTGGAGCCACTGTCATTCTGAACAGCTATTAAACACCAACCTGTGCTTTATACCAAATGAAACTTGAGCCTGCCAGTCTGGCTGTGAGATGGCTGACACTATTTTGCATTAGAGTTGCTCAGAGAAAACCAGACCCCTTCCGTCATAAAAACAGAATATACTACTACATTTGGTGGGGGTCATTGAAGCATCAGAATTTGTTCATCAAGTCAGTAAGAACGTAATTGTAAATAGATAAACCCAGTTAATCCTCAGGATTGTATTTCCCTAGGATATGTGCAATGAAACTCTACATTTGAATCATTCATTTGGTATACTGAATAGAAGGTCAGTGGTAACTCTGTTGTCTCATCACTAAATACTGAATCAGAAGAGACAGATTTGACAAATGTCTCTTTCACTGAGATTCTTCATCACATGTACAAAATGCCATTTCAAAAACTTAAGACATTGTTCGTATACATAATGTGAGGGAGAAGATACTACATTAATTCTTCTTGAATATTATTGCCATCAGGTGCTACAGCTACCAGCTCTGGACAGTGGGGAGAAGGGGTTCTGTGTAGGTTTTCTTTTCTGTTTTTCTGAAGACTCTGTATTAAATTTATCTTGAGCTTTAAGATCACCCATCCATGGGGACTTATTCTCAATCTCTCAGAAAATTTACAAGTATTGCAGCCTGTTTTTTATAATGTTTTTGAATCTTTTTTGATTTTATTTATTTTTCCCCCTTTGACTCAGAAGACAGAATTCATTGGTGATATAACTTAGCTGAGTGGTAGGAGTTTCACTAGAGATGAATCTGGACTAATCTTTATTTAATAATAATAGAAAAAACACCGTTAATTAAGTGCTGGGGATCTCTATCATGCCTGCTATACATATACTGAAGTTATATACAGAAGAAGGAAAATATGAAAGCTTTTCTTCGCAAAGACTTTTCCTTCAAAGCAAATCAGGTAACTTTTCTCTCTTCAAACTTCTTTGTTTCTTAAATGAATGTCAGAGTATATGCTCTTCTCTGTATATGTGAAGGCTAATAAACTGCATGGTTTATCTGAATGTTACAAAATGTTCTTGAGCATTAGAGCTCCACACAGTTTTTTCTTTAAAAGTTGACAACTAATAGAATTATTTTCAGTAATGTACAACTGGGAAATGGCAAAACAAACAGTGTTTATGAGAAATGTGCTTTTCTCAGTCACAACTAGTTTCATGGTGTGTTCCTCTCTCTCCAGTGGGCAACTGTCAGAAAATGACATTAGGAAATTCTAAAAAGGTACAGATTTAAAAACTGTTCTTACTTCAAGATAAAACTTTTTTTTTTTTCCTTCAAAGCTTGTAAATGAAACCTGCATTCTGAGTCAGGTTGTCTTTTTTAATTAATTTGTTCTTAAGGTGAAAGTAATCCTTTGAGACATTTCTTTTCAGTTAACTCACAGCTTTCAGATTGTCCCTTCTGTAACCTTCAGCATGGTAAGAAGAGTCTGCATTTTGAATACAGTACGTTTTCAAGAAAATGAAGAATGCAGTTTGCTTTTGCAGCTGGATTTCTTCAGCAGAAGATGGGGATTTTCATTAAGAAACTAAGCTATTATGGGGCTGGAGAAAATTCTGTTGTCACACATTAAATCTTTTTTTAAAGAGCAAATTCACACTTTTACAGAACAGTTGCATCTTAGTGCAGCTGAGTCATGGTTGTAGAGGGACACCATTAATGCCAGCTGAAACTGGGGCCTAAATGAAAGCATCACATTTCTGTTAGACTGATATATTCATCTATATGAATGACATTAAAAAAAAATGCCATTTCACATTTTTTTTTAATTGATTTGAAGGGGAAAAAGAAGTATGGAATTAAACAATTTTCACATTTTTTGCAGAACCTTTTACTATCCTAAAAAATTTTTTTTTAATTGTATACATATAGTTGTCTAAAAATGAGTCAGCAAGCAACTGCTGATCTGCACTTGATGAATATTTCAGTAAAATTTTTTCTTGAGAGTGCAAGAAAGATGAATCCTAGATCTTTGCTTTTACTGAAGAGATATACATTGTTATATACTATTGTAATTATAAATAGCAGTTACGTTGAAAGGAATCCATGTTATATTAATGAAGATTGATTTAACTGAGAGATTCCAGGGATTCTAATGAATTTGATTGGGTCAACCTTAATCCCTCAAAACCCTTGTCCCTTTAGAGATGAATAAATTACCAGTTATAGAACTCAACTGTAATTTAAGGATATCTAGAAAACACACATGAGCGATGCTCACACTAAATGCTGAAAACTAGGAAAATCTTGTATGACTGATGTTTATTTAGAAAGAATTATTTAGGTGAATATATCCTTATTCTGCTATCTTTTCTAATACAATAAACCTACCACTACTTCTACATCAACAGTAACTGATCTTAGAATGCCATTTCATAGCCAGGATCTCAGTTCTGCCAAGGGTTTGTTCTAGCCTGAATGGCAATTAGAGAAATTCTTAAAACATCATGAGTCAATTCTTCTGTTTCAGTTAAGTTCAAATGAGGAATATAAAAATTAACATGGAAGCAGAAATGACATTCAGTGTCAGAAGTAACAAACCTTGAAAGTCCCAAATCAACAGAGAATATATTTTAGACAGTTTTTATAAGTGTGCTTTTTCCTAAAAACAATCCCCCCCCGAACCAAACTTTTTTTTTTTTTTTGCTGAAGTCTTTTGTCTGTAAATATGAAAGAGGGCTACACCCCAATGTAATTCTTCATTGCCATACTAACCAGTAAAATAGTCTTTCTAGTTCACATTGCTCATGGCAGTCTTATTTGATGTTGCTTTACTGAGTTTGTGATTAAAACAGTTTGGCATTTTTGTTGGTTGTAAACTTTTGGCATAATGTGAATACCAGTCTCTTTCAAAAACAGCCTTGAGTTGCTTTATGATGCTTGTGCTGTTCCCCACGTCTGCTTGGTTGATAACGAGGCCTGCTCCAGCGTTCTGCGTAAAAGCATTTCCTACCCAATCAAAATTACCTACGAGTAAAGGCAGGAATACACAACAAGTGAGAACAAGTTATTTATTCAAAATTAATTTGCTCTTGCTTTTTATATATTACGTATGCGTGTGTGTGTGTGTGTCATCAACCTTTTCAGTGCCAAAAATGAAAATATTTTTGGGCCTTATAAGCAAGCTGATGTGATAGATAGTGGTTGCTCTGTAATGGTGAACTTCTTTAGGTTACCCATTGACAACTACTTCAGAAAACTAAAACAGGGTTTTATGTTTTATTCCAGTTCTTACCAGCTTTGTCAGAGTCTAAGGTAATGTTACAGAGTATCACAGATCTTGGTGATAGCAGAGAGGGTAGCTACATTAATGGAAAACAGGTAATCCAACTATTTCACTAGAACCCAAAAATCCTTAAGATCTACATTTAGAGCACATGGAGTATTTTGGAGAGAAATGCTGTTATTAGAGGCCATATTTTAAAAAAGTCTGTCTAAACATGCACCAGCAAAGTTCTAAGGTATTTGAAAAACTTGCATCCTTTCTTTGGGAGCTATTTTAGTTACTTCAATAGGAAACGTTAAGAATTCTGAAATTGTCAAGAATGGAAAATTGACACGTCATTGTAAGGAATTGTTCTTCCTGTGCTTTCAAGGAAAGGATATATCAGATCATTAATATTACTGTGGCACAGATTTAGTTGTATATTTCTTTGTCTGTAAATCCATGTGTGTGTATATCTGTAGCAGTGAAAAGCTAGGGAGGAACTTTTTATAAGGGCAGGTAGCAACAGGACAAGGGGAAATGATTTAAAACTGAAAGACAGTAGATTTAGACTACATATTAGAAAGAAATTCTTCACTGTGAGGGCGGTGAGACACCCGTACTTTGAGCAGCCCGGTCTGAGGTAGGTGTCTATTCATGTAGCAGGAAGCTGGAACTAAATGACCTTAAAGGTCCCTTCTAGCCCAAACCACTCTATGATTCTGTGATGTGGGAAATGAAGAGGCAGTCCACCTTTTATTGCATTGCGGAAACAGTATGTTAGTGGTATTTATTCCTATTTCATGAATTATATTGTATTTGTATTTTCTCTCTGCTTTTTAAACTCTGAAAGCATGATATTACTTTTGAGAAACTGATTCATAGGAAAAAAGAAATTTAAGAGGTTTTAAATAAGAAATGCAAAGCTATCTTCATTCAGGTTCCCAAAGAAATTAGACCAGTAATTTAATCAATGAGTAAATCAGCTGTAGGTACCTAATTTATAAATGAGTGTTATTTGAAGCTTGATGGCTACAAGTTACAATTGCTGGAGAGATGGTTACTTACCAATGTATGCAGCTCCATCAGTCACCATGTATTTGTTGCGGTTTAGTTTTGGAAGGGAAGTGTTCTTCTGATCTTTGAGAAAGCATGCACTCTCTTCCTCGAGGTCAAAGAATTTCTGCCAAAAAAAAAAAAAAATGAAGTTAAGGGTAGTAGGAACCATTCTGTCATGGATTAAAACAACACAGTTTGCTCTTCTACTCTTTATTGAAAACAAGTTTGTGCTGTAGAACAGCTCAAGTTCACAGGCAAGCATTAGCTTTAATAGAACACTACACATTGTATTACATACTGAATTCTCACTGTAGTACTTAGTATTCCTTTGCATTGTGAAGCATATAAAGTAGACAGCTACTGCATATTAGATGTGATAAAATGCTGCATAATAATGGCTGTGAAATGAACAGCAAAAAAAGCAATGCAAAATTTTTGTCTTGTGCATAATGAGAGCCAGAAACGTGAGCTCATTTCCCTTTTCATCAAGGAATCCTGGCATTTGAAGGTTGCTTCAGGATACACATTTCCAGGTAAGCCAACAAGCTGAATTCACATCTTTACCTTAGATATTGCATAGTTTCCAGATAGAAACCTGCTGATCTCAGAAACACTTCACAAAAAATCTGATAGGCAAAGGTAGAAATTTACCAGACAAGAGAAAAATGCATCTGTTTTACCCAGAAAGTGATTGTCTGATTTGTTTTGTATGCTTTCCTAACTTTGTTTTGTGCCAGACAAAAATGAGATTTCCAGTAGAATACCATGTATTGTTTGTTTTATGAAGGAAGCTAATAGCTAGACACAGATTCCAAAAATAGAAATGGACAATAACATAGTGAAGTAGAAATCGAATATTTACTGCATGACTTGGAAACTTTGAAGTGATGGTGTAGAACCTCAAAAGAAGTGTAATTCACAATATATTACTGATGAAAGTAACCAGCTGTATGTTGCCTCTGCTCTGCCTGAGGAATCCCTACACAAGCATGCACCCACAACAGGAAGTGTGTACTTAGTAAGTTGGAGATGGATCTGAATCATTCTGAAATACCTCATATTTCTGGATAAAGCCAGAAGAACAGAGCTTTCTTTGCATAACAAAACAGGAACAGAGATAGTTAGCAGCCATAAGGTGTCCTTCAAGGGTTCTTGCATTAACTCTTCCCAGTGATTTGGAAGATAAAGCAAACCACTGTATAACTTTTGTTGTAGGAACTAGTCTAGAAATCGTGCGTGGTGAAGTATTCAATGCCAGGAACCAAAACATGATAATCTCTCTTCCCAGGGTTATGATACTTAACAAAAAATTACATATCTTGCCACAAAAATAACCAAGCACAATCATCATACCAGCTTAGAATTGTCAAACTGAGGTAGGTTCAACAGATGTGCAAACTGAGAAATTGTATGCTAGCTTCCTGTTTGTATATGCTTGCACAAGAGAAAATTTCAGCTTCAGGCAGGAAAAGATAGGATGGCTGAATACGTAATGTGTTCTCCGGCAACAACTGACAAGTCGTTCCTTGTCAGTACAGATACCAGTAGGGAGCTGCATCTGTGCTCACAAAGAGAATACAGAAATTTGCCTTAGCTAAGCAAGCAAACCATCACCAGTATTAAGTAGCTCAGATTAACATTCTCTTATCCTACCTGCAGCAGAAAAACTCTTATTAATAACAGCACCTTTTGCTAGGATTTCATTCATTGTTTCCATCCTTATTTTAGGAGTTTGAAACTTTAAAATAAAATTGGTGCTTAAGAGTAAAAGTTTCATAGTTAATGCATAACCTTTTTTTTTTTTTTTTTTTTTTTTACTCATAGGGCAGCTGTATTTTGATGTTTCTGGAAAATTAGTGAAAGGTTCTGTTTTTTCCTGCCCCTTACCTTAGCAGGCAGTTGGTGCCGTAGGTCTGTATGCTACTCCACAGCTTTTCTTCCTAGGCTCCAGTTCTGTAGTATCACATCTAGTTACTTTCAGTGGGCCCTTCAGAAGCATGCACTTGCCTGTGTTCAGCACGGTAACCAACAGTGCTGGGTTCTCTTCTAAAGCTCCTTGTGTGTTAGAGAGTGCATTCTTGTGTTTTAGGATGTACTTCAAATGCCAAGCATGCAAAACTTAACTACAGTACTTAACGACTGGTCAAAGAGGCACACCAGTGAACTCTTCACCTGGGCTTCACTCTTCATGATTCAAGCTTTACTTTCACAATCACACTTGGTACAATGTGGGGAGTGGGACAGAAGTGCCTGAAGGAGCAGCAGTTTAGTGGCAGCTTACCTTCCTTGGTGTTGGGTGATGTGCTCCTTTTTTGTCCCTAAGTAAAGCTTCTTCCTCATTACTTATTCCCCGTTTTTTTTTCTTCTTTTTTTTCCCTCACAGTATGTGCACTGAGTTTACACACTCACAGCAGTGTCAGGAAGTTTTGTGGCAGAAGAGAAAAAATCGTTTCTAGATGGAGAATGCTGTTGAAATTCAGTCTTTGCAACAGGGAAATTGTCTTGCAGTCTGCTGCCTTCCTGATGTCCCCATCAGACTGCAAAATGACTGCTTGTAGTTCTTGCTCAGGGTACTGTTACACACAGCAGGTTTGCAGAGCCCTGGTTTTTAACTGTGTGTTTGTACCAAAACTTGCACTAGTCTGGTCAGTGGCCACAGGAAGCCAGGAGGTTCCTCTCTAATGGAAAAATTACATCTGTGCTGCTTGCTCCAAGGTGACCGAATACCTTGGGCTGCTGCCTTTGGCAAAAAACTGCAGTGTGCTCTGCAGCTGTAGCGAGCCAAGCTGTGGGCACCCTGGTGGAACCCCCCAGGCTTTGCTGCTCTTTCCAGAAGAATTAAAAAACAAGTCAAGGCATACCACAGGGTACAGAAGGTAATGGGAAGATGTTCCTAAATGCACTTTGTGTAGGACTCAGGTATGCTATTCCCAAGAGAACAAAAGATGGGAGGGTATGATTTTGGTCAGAATACTACTAAGGCATTAGCATTGGTTAGCAGTTTAAGTACATTTTAAATCAGTTTGTAAGGTAAGTTTCTCTTAAAATTGCTGCATTCTTCTATGTAAGCTTATACTGTACATGTCTGCACATGACAGTAGTTTCTGTGTTTTGGGAACACAGTTTTGTGTTCCCTTCCCCATGCACATGCATTATTACACTTTGATCCTGGCTAGAACAGATGAATGCGAAGAATACACATTTTTAAGAAAAGCAGTGCTCATCTCTCATGTTCTGTGAATCAGATATGTGTTGTGGTAAAGCCTGAGGTACAGTACAGCTAAAATCAAATGGTTGCCAGCAAACACTGAGCCCTAGATTATTGCTCACACCAAATTAGTTTTTTTTTGGTTTTTGTCAAGGCAGGGACATAAACAGTGTAGCATGGCTGGTGCACAGTGCAGAGGTAACTGAGCTGTGCTGTACCTGGAGCTTTTTTTGGAAATTGATATATTTCTGTTTTAACTACAGATACTCCGGCTAGGATATCTAACTAGAAGACATCTCTAGGAATCTTTTTTTTTTTTTCCCCCTATCATTCAGCTATTTACAGAATAAATTCTGTGCTAAAGATTTTACCTATTCTGAGTAGATGGAAATAGGTACAAGTATGTAGAGCTTTTGGTGCCACTTCAATAAAACATACATAGAATTTTCATGCTAAAGGTGGAACAAGTTAGAAGTTAATCAAACTAGAAGTGACTTAAGTAATGTCATCTGCATATGTTTTGTTGGTCTTCAAAATACACTTTATGCTGCTTCTCACATAAGAAATGACAGTGCCTTTTATAGCAAAAATCTCTCTTTTTAGACACATATAATAGGTCCCACATAACATGTAAAACACAAACAGTACTTTTTTTTCCTGCAGGTCATAGAGTCACAGAATAGTTTTGGTTGGAAGGGAACTCAAAGCCCACCAGCTCCTTGCTGTGAGCAGGGCTGCCTCCCACCAGCTTGGGCTGCCCAGGGTCCCTGGCCTTAAGCATCTCCATGGATGGGACACCCATACTTTCTCTGGGCAGTCATTATTTTTCACTTAGTAAACAAAAAGCAGGTGCCTAAGCAGTTGAACAGTAAGGGTGCACAAATCCAGACTAAAAGACATTCGTGCTGCCACATTTACCAGCCATAAGGTTCCAGTTGCCTTGGTTAGCTTTGCTGTGAAGGACCAGATGCAGTGTTTTATGCAAGCTGTCCCCCCACACAGACTGCCTTTTGGCATCATTCTGTTTTTTCTCTCTTAATTTCAATGTCTGTTACTACTAGGAATAAATTTAGTTTACAATATTATGTAGCGTGCTCCAAAAGTAATGCCTGTTACTTATTTCCACGGGAACTACAACAGGCACAAAGAGCACAGTAACACCAGTTGATAAAACATTCTCATCTACAATCAGTCACTGCCATTAGCTTAGCTGTGCATTTTTGCCAGTGATGAACAAGAGCCTGAGGTGTTATGCTGTTTCAAGGTGTTCTGCTGTTGCTGGAAAGCACCACCCACAGCCTCACTGTCCACTGTTTGATCTCCATCAACATTCAGCAAGTACTGGTGAATGTCAGTGGGTGCCATTTTTCTGTATGGAAGAATTGAATTCCACACCCTTGCTTCATATACTTGTCCATGTCAGATGCCATTGTCAGAGTGCTCCTCTGCTGCCATCTGCCACACAGCTACAACATGTAATGGAATATTGGTGGGAACGTTCAACCTCTGCTGCAGTACCACCACCATCTGCCTCTGACATTGTGGGCCAACATAGTAACACAGGAGGTATTACTTTCAGGGCAGCCCTCATCCATTTCCTTTGTTCTTTAATGGCATTCAAAGGCTTTGCTACAAATGGAGACCACTTTCCAGTTGTGAAATTTTCTTCATTTTTTTCAGTACAGGGCGGGGAGAATACATAGATTTCAAAGAAGAAATACTGTTTGTACTTACAACTTTCAAACTACAGCTTGGAACTTCAGTGCAGATAGCTTTGAGAGATGAAACAAAGTTGAAAGTAAGGGGATCTGTGTCTCTTGAGAAGCTTATGAGGAGTCGTACTTTAATACTTCGTAAAACTAATGCTTCTCTTATCTTCCCATCTAGAAATGGCCAGTATCTGTGGATTAAAAAAAAAAAAAAGGATTTTTAGGCAGCCAAACATAGAAGACATCACAGGGAGAATTAAACACATGTGAATTAAATATCCTGCTTAAGGAGCGCTGCTCTCATCTGCAAGCGTTCTCACTGAGAAGATCAGCCAGCATCCTGTTCCATGTCACTCTGCCCTGCCATGGCATGGAGCAGTGCAGGTGGGGACAGTTGAGTTGTGTTCGCCCATAGCTGCGCCAGTTGCTCCTGCATCACTGTTGTGAGAGTAGGAGGAGAAACAGTAGAAGCAGCTACAGCTAGAGGGTGCTGCTTACCTAGCCCACGCAGAGGAACAGGAAGGATTTTCTGCTGGTTGCAGGTGTAAGGGAACAGGGACAATGAAATCTCTGCCATGCTCTCCCTTCTCCTCTGTCTCGTACAGGGAGAGGAATGGAGACTTGTGCTAACTTGTGTTCATGCTTTGAAAAGGAGAGCTGCTGCTGTGCATAGTGTCTACATCCTTTAATAGCAGAAGGAGATGGATTGTTAAAGGAGGATGCTGTTTTTTCCTGATAATTTCTGCCATGAACAGGATACTGGCCTCCCTGGTGCTATTCTCACAGCTGGTGAGAGACCTGTTGTCAGTAGTTCAAGCTTTGTGTTCTCAAGTTGAAAGCAGGCCAAGACAGGGAAAATTAGACAAAGAGAATACACTTTTGGTCTAGCAGAGTCAAGACATTCAACCTAATGAAATCTGATCTCCGTAATGCTAGAAAATAAAACTAAAAAATGGAAGCTGACCAGGTAGGGAAGCTGTGGCAATGCCTTGAATATAAAGCCATAGTGCTAAAGAAAATGTTGCAAATTTCACACAGGTAGCTTTCATGGATCTCCTTGAATCCAGAGGATTTCTGAATTATTCAGACAAGAACAAAGAAGGGAGGAATACAGAAAGTAACATCATGTGCAACACTGCAGCAGTTCTGTATACACAGACCCCTTCCAATCTAAGGAGAGATCAGATAGATCGATGATGTGAGATTGAGGTTCCTGCAGCTCACAGTACTCAGGATTCCATCCACATGAGCGAAGCTATATGTAATGAGTTTATCTGAAAAACCCTCTTCTGGATTTGAAATAGTTTACACAGTATATTAGTGCCAAACCTTTTTTTTTTTTTTTTTTTTTTTTTTAAATGTTGAACAAAACATATCTTCATGCAAAACTGGAAAAAAGCACATTTGGCCTAATGGCGATCAAAGTGCGTGGGTAGAACAGCTAGCTTAACGAGATGCTCCGTTTGTAGGAACTGTTACTCTGATCACTGGATA
Source organism: Perdix hodgsoniae (assembly GCA_035772895.1). NCBI lineage: Eukaryota > Metazoa > Chordata > Aves > Galliformes > Phasianidae > Perdix > Perdix hodgsoniae. The sequence continues at coordinate 2,572,903 of JAPSGF010000039.1, forward strand.
CTTGCTTCCTGAGTGGAATGGTTTTATAAAATTATGGCTCCAGTTTTGGGTGATAGGTACTTTTTAACGGTTCACACAAACTGTGTTTAAAAATGATTTGATTTTGTTTTTAGCATTTCTCAGCCTATCAGTTATGATACAACTTAAAATGCGATCTATGCTGAATTTGGAAAAACCTTGAATATATCTGTGTATTCCCGTAAAACTGTGACATCTCCCATGCTTCATGAGAACTCACAGTACGTTGTCTCTCTTCTGCATGCACATACACTCTCTCTCTCTCTCCTGCTGAACAGCCGTGTAGTTATGGTATCAAAGCAGTGGATATAACAGCGTAAGGAACAGGATTCATGGACCTTGTACTCCTGGGTCTCAATCACTTGCAGATGGTCTGACTAGACAAGTTCTGAGCTCCTTTGATAGGCAGATCCAAAGCTTAGGACCCTGAACTGGAAATGTCTTCTTAGGTCCCAATTCTGCTCCTATTTAAGTCAATGGCAGAACTCTCACTGATTTCAATAAGAGCAGAATTGGGCCCCAAGAAATTGGTCCACATAGCAACTAATCTCCTGTGGGTTCATTACCTCCAGCAGATCTTATGGCATTGTGATAGCATGCTAACCCTGCACATGGACACTCACCGTTTAGCATTTGTGTCAATGACGATCGGCAAGTAGTCCATGACAGCTATGTATACAAACTGTTTGGCATCATCGATAACATTGTATATAGCTTCAATATCCAGGACTCTGTCCTTTGGGCAGAAGAGTTTAGGTGAATTCTGTGAAGGCAAAATTCAAATATTGCATTTAAAATAGAAGGACAGATTCTTTTCTTCTCCCTTCACATGTCTTAAGGTAGTAAGCAATATTCTGAATTTCAGTAGAGACTGTTAACTTTACCCTTCCTGCTGGAATACTGAAACATACAAAGTAATTTTCAAGGCTTATTTGTTCCTTGAAAACATTATCAGGTATACACAGCTGGGTAAAATGTAGACACAGCACAAGCTTGAAAACTGTCCTCTCTGAAGCTCTGGCTGAAGATGTTACATTTCAGATAAATTTGTTGTGGAGTCCCAGGACTGGTTACTGTTAGATAGAGTAAAATCTGTGAACTTAATCTATCACTTACTACCAGAAAGTAGTCTGTTAAGTTACTCATGTTTACATGACCACACAGTTACCGTTTACTCAATCACTGTTGCAGGGAGATGCTGCAGTTTTGCAAGAAGCTTATCTTTAAAACCTGGCTTCAGGTTTTACCTGGTACTGAGCTGGTAAGTAGCAAGCCAGGATTTCAGCTTTTCTGGTCTGTGTGTGGGAATGCAGAAGGTAACAGTCTGCTAGAGTCACCCATCTGCAGCACAGGCCAGGGCCTACTGTTCTTCTGCCCAGCAGAGAAGAGGTGGAGCCATCTGTTACACTGCTCATGGCGCCTGAGAGCAGGGGTTGCTAAAGGCATTTGTAGAATTAGAGCAAGTGCCAGTTCCTGCACTGCTGGCACTGCCAATGCACTGCTTTCCTGCTCCTGTGCCATCTTTCCTTTGTTTTCTGCTCGGCTTGCATCGAGGCTATATATCTATTTTTTCTTTAGGGGCGTTCTTTTTTTTCCCCCTCCCTTTCTGTGGACAGTGATGGTAGGGCCTTAGTCAGATTGGTGTGAAAAGGCTTCTTACAAATAAGGAGGTTAGAAAAACATTAGAAAATTAACAGTAGCAAGATTGTAAGACCAGTATTCCAGATGCATTCTTGAATACTAAGAACACCCAACAGAACATGTGTTTTTTCAACCAGTCTGAAACATGATCTTGTTGCTAAGAAACATTAGAGCAATGACTCCTGACTATAAGAAGGAAAGTTCAGTGACTTAGTGTTATGCTTGTTGTTTTATATAGCATAAAGGTTGAAAATGAAATATGTTTTCAAGGGATCAGTCTAGACTCAAGAAAAGGTGTAAAATGAATTCGTTAAACATAATTTATATCATCTGAAATTTAAAGAGGTTGTTGCACTGTTCTTATGCTCAATATTTTCTTGCAGAGAAGTAAGTCACACAGAACAACAAAGGAATTGCTACACACTGACATTTTCAGATGCCTTCATTACACAGACTAGGAAGTCAAAAATACTTAGAAGAAAAACCTCTGTTCTCCCTGTAACAGTCATTTTAAATGTCCTTTTTTTTTTTTAGCCTTCCACTTGGTACCTCTTGGTATGGCTGACCTCCGGTCATCATGGGTATTTTAGGTGCTTTCCTCAGTGTTGGATAGTACTTTGTCAAGACAGCAAGCACTGCGTGATACATCCCTGCAGCAAGCACAAGCAGGTCCCATAAGAGGGGCAGCAATGAGGAAGTGAGCTCTTACAGGCTGTTCTTTTTGGTAGTTTAGGAATAGCCAAGGTAGTAACACTTGGTTCCACTAAACCCACACAACTCCAGGGCAGCCTTTCAGATGGGCATGCCAATAACCAACTGCCGAATTTTTGAGAAATTTATTGAATAGTCGTGTTTTCTGGAAGAAAGAACTGAATCTATTGATAGAATTTCCTCACCATACCAAGCAAACTTTGTAGATTAAAACAGAACAATACTGTAACTCTTACCCTCACCTATATCTTCCTAACTGAGGAGAACGGAAGTACAGAGACAGGCACTACACTGAAATGGGGATACCCATTCCTCTAATGAAGAAGTGTTTCTTAAGTGCAGTGTGATGGGTTTCATCTCCCTTCATACCAGCAAGGCCTCTGGCAATTTCAAAGTGGATGACCTGTTGGTGATAGACAGTGAGTGTCATAAAGAAGGTCCTTGCTTTGCTCTCCTTGCTCCAGAGGGCTCTCATGTAAGGTACATGGGAGCAAATTCAGATCTGAACATTTTAACAGCTTGTGAGCAGACTTTTGTTATTGCACCAGAACAGTATATCGGAACAATGCATGTAAAAGTAGCGCAGTTAAATTCTGGTCTGCTTTGCAGCCTGCTCACATAGAAGAAAAGTTATTTTTCTTATGATAGATAACCTAATAACTAAACAGGCTGTGACTGCAAATTCAGGTAGCTCCCAGAGTTGGACTTACTGATCTAAGCTTCTGACTACTGTAACTCCTTCCTGTTTGTTTCCTGAAGTGGAATTCCAAGATGAGGGCTTTTTTTGTCCACAGAAAAAGAGAATGCAGATCACAGGGAAGAACTGCACGTTCTGCAAACTGCAGAATAGTTTTTGTAAGTGCTCTCTCCGCTTGTCTTTGTCCAGAATTAATGGTCCCCTTAAAGGATGGCCTTTGCCACATGACTATGTGCCCTCTCTAGGAAAGGCTTCCAGCAGCATTTCTTAGTTTCTTACAGATTGCTAAGAAGAGAGTAGGAGTTCACATAATTTTAATAACAACAACTATTTTGGGTAGAATTCATTTTGCAGCTCCTCAGGTGTCTTAAAGTCAGTTCTCTTTATTTGAGCCAGTCCTTAAGACTGTCCAGAGTCAATGGAAGTATATGTCTCCTCAGAAGACTGTTAGTTCTGGCTGCCTTAGGCACTTCAGATTTCTACTTGTTTCACTCTAGAACAGCTCTCTGTCTCTCCAGTGACTGTAAAAGTCTGGAAATCTTGGACACCTGAACCTTCTGTGGCTCCCAGCAGGTAAACGTAAATCCTGTCCCATTTAACTACTCATCTGCATCAATATCTTATGCTAATAGCTTGTAAAAATTGAGTGCTACATACTTCTTGTTGCTTTAGACTTAGCTGGCTATAAAACAAACCCTTGCTTTATGTAGAATGGAAAATAACTCTTATAATCTTCAGTCTATTCCTGATTATGAAGGCTGTTCTATTTTACTCATGTAATAATGTCCAAAAGGAAAGATCCTTCAATATCTGTATCAATCTGTGTACTTTTTTCCAGTTTTGCTACATCACCTCTGAAATGGATGAGTGTTCCATTTCTTCCCATTAAAAATACAAACACACAAGCAGTGAATCCACAGGGAATGCTACTTGAATTTTAGAAGTTTGAAAATATCATTTAAAAATAAAAGTAGATCATGTTCTACAGAAGCATGAATGTCTCAAGGGAAGAGTGAAGATCGTTATAAATATCATGTACAAAAATTCAAGCTCTGACATTAAGTTTATAATACAATATTTTGAATGCCTGATTAAAAATTCATTTACTCCAAGCTATTCACCTTGTATCCACCACTGTAAGTAAACTAGCTAATTTGAAGGTCATTCCTACCATTTTCTATATGAAAGAGGAAAAGTGGTGAAAATTACAGAGGAAAGAATAAGAATATTGCACATATTCTGCAGCAGTTGTCAGTCATGGCAAATTGCAGATAAGAACAATTTCACAGAAATCAAAATGCAAAAATATACTGTGATTAGTTTCTTTTGCAGCACAGGAAAAGATAAAACTTTCTTAAAACCTTTCAATTACTGAAATAACCACTTTCCCAGACAACAGAGTGAGGTACAGATAACAGCTATAGTGGTCTTATCTCTGTATCTATGTTTTCAGTCACCTGCACAAGTCTCATCTCAGCGTTAATAGCTGCTTGCAGCTAAGTACATAGCAGTAATGCACATTTTCTTCTCTTAGGGTCAGTTGAAAGAAGCACTTAAATTATGTAGCTTAAATTACACCACATAAGTTCATATTAATGGTAATTTCCATCAGTAGTCCTGTTAATTTCTAATGGGTTTATGTGCTTTCCTGAAGACAGATTCAGGAGCTTTCAAAGAGCCACAAAACATTAGAAAATAAAATAGAAGATATAAAAGCTGAAGTACTGAACTGTGGAAATAAAACCATCTAAAATCTGTCAAGGAGAACACAGCTATGTGATGGACTTCATCCAGAGAACTGTTGAACACCTCTGTTTCAGTAAAGAGGCGCTGTAGTTTGCATATTAAATAATCCTCTCCCCTTCCCTCCGTCTCTGCAATTCATTTCAGAACTTACCGACACAAAAGCTTCTGATTTTGTCTCATTCAGCTGCAGCGTCAGTTTGTTTTGAGTATCGTACACTCCATAGAGTCTCTTAGACCAACTTGGAGGTATTTTATTCTTGTATTTTAATGAACTGTACAGGGCAAATATCCTTTGTAAATCCAGGACCAGGCAGCTGCAGTTGTACACAATGACACCAAGTTCTTTCATCTGTGAAATTAAAAGTTCTTATTATTAGTGGTGTTTTGGCTGAGGGGTTTGTGGAAATCAGCAGCAAGAATGTAAACATTTTCTAAAAGGTGACTTCCAGAGGCATACCTTGGACTCAGTAGTATTATTCTCAGCTACATGAACATTCGTGAACAATACTCTGTTAAAGGAAAATGCATGAGCTAAATTTTGGAAGTCATAGGCAGAAGTTGTAACAAGGTTTGTATGCATAGCTGTGTTGCAGCCATGTGTCCTGACAGTATACCGTGCCTGAGAGATGGACACAACTTGAGAGCTGACGTCCATTTGTCACGGGCACCTTTTTTCTTGCAGCTGTTGCTCAAGAGTTATAACTCTTAGCTGGGATGGGTCTTTTTTTTTTTCTTTTTTCTTCCTTTTTTTATTCTTGTTTACAGAGAAAATCTCCTTTCTGCTAAGTGACAGGAGCACGCAGTGCTAGTGGTGACAGCTTCTTACATCAGAAATAAATTGTCTTCTCTGACTCTCAGAAAAGCTGAAAGCAAAAGGCTTAAGTTATCTCCCCGCTGAAGAAGAAATACAAATCTTCAGCTTCTAATAAATGCATGAACAAAACAGATCCTTCATACTCTCAGTAGCTGGGTGTATTACACACAGTATGATCCAGTATGTGGAATACACAGTTAAGACACAAAAACATTTGATTCTTAGCGCTACCATTACTGTGGTACCTCACCTACAGACTCCAAATTTCTGGACATCTGTTTTGTTGCATGTGAAAACAGAGACAGTAAAACATTTTGAAAACATCACAGTTCTCACATGTAAAGATGAGGGAAAATAGCCCAAGCAAATATAAGTAGTATGAGACAATCAAGTGCTTTAACAGTCTTCATACTCCATTTAAATGAAGGCACATCTCGTGATTATCCTTAAGTCTTGCTTTGGCAGAGATCTCATTAATTACACATACTCAGTACTTCTGTGGTTCAACATATATATATGTATATTCCACTTACAAGTTATTTCTTTGGATTCTGGATTGTGAAATCAAAGTGTAATGACACAGCCTCTCTCTACTTTTTGTTTCTTTACGCACTAGGCTTAGGAAAGCACTGCTGTGGGCAGAGAAGCTATTGACCTCTTATCTGCATCTCACATTACTTCAGCCATCTTCAAAAACCAAGACAATATGCATGTTATTGTTGAAAAACAACACGTAGAACAAATATTTAAAGGATCAATGCTGTTTTTCTGCAAGCCCACTCTCTTGGTAGCAAGTCCCAAAAGTCTTCCTGACATGATGAAGAAAATAAGGAGGATGTGAGTTCTCCTGCATGCTTGTGCTTTCAGTGACACAACACATTCCTCACTGGTTGCATTCCTTCAGATGAGCTCACCACGTTCACACCAGGCAGTTTCTGAGAGGAGTGTATCTTTTTGTAGAGCCTGTGTGAACTCTGAGAAACACGCGGTTATCTTGGAGATTGTTCCTGCACAGTTCTGTCTGCGGGTAAGAAACATTCTACAAGAGTAGGCAGAGGAATAGAAAAGAATAGAGTTGAACCTTTGCTCCCTTCCAGTGGGAAACAGCAGATCCCAACATTCTACTGTGAAAGAAATACAATGTTTGACACTGTCTTCAAGTCCCTGAGTTGGAAGTGCCACATACATCAGAATATACAACTCTTAACAACCTCATTCCCAAATATTTACCAAATTGCTTTAACCACAGGAACATTACTCATTATTGCTATTGCCTAAGTCTTAATATTACTATGAACTTTTTTCATTTAATTCGGAGATTCTCATTCTAATGGAGATACTTCTCCATTAACCTGTACAGCTAGCAGTTTGTGGGTAGTTGAAAAATACAGGCTGCTTATTGCACTGCAGCATCTTATTCATAAGACAGTAAATTCATTTTGATGATAAGTATAAATTATTCCAAGCGGTACCCAGCATCCGAGCCAGTCTGTTTGGAGTAACATCTCTTTTTTTCCCCTGGGTGCCGCTATCTTTGAAGATGCTCCTGTTTTTAGTTTTAGGCTGTCTCTGACCTCTGCACACTGTTTGTCTCCAAACATTTTAAACTGTACATTATCTCTGTTTTCACCAAGTACTGCAAATGCTGCTCCCTTAATTGCCAGGCACATAATTGCAGAGGACTTACTAATAATATTCAGTTACATGTATCTGCATAATACAGCTTAATCGGCTTTTCATGGCTCTTAGCTGATTCCTACATAATTATGTGGTTACAGGTTTCCTTTCACTTTTGAGTTCCACTATTACTATTCCACTTTATCCCTTCCATTAAGCAGAAGGATAAAATAGTGACCAAACAGCACACCAGAGGCTGTCAGCTTTGCATCTGTGTGAGCAGCTCTCTTCAGAGAAGCGTGCTTTCTCCCTCTCTGCAAATCAAAGCATTGCCCTTCTGCCTCTGCACTTTCTTACCTACAGAGATGAGGAAGCAGCCTGGGGTACTACCTGCCTTGTACCTCTGCCATTTTGTACAACCCACCTTGCATCCACTCTGCAGTGCTCGCTGTGCCCAAACAGCAGGCTGCAGCCCCGGCCAGACATTGCCTGGCACATGGGCTTCGGTGACCCCACTCCACGATGTGTGTTAACACTGCAATAATGAACGCAGCTGCCCACAGCACTACATTGTGCAGTTGTCCTCTCTGGAGGCATGCAATGATCAAAGCTTTTCCTGCTTCTGTGATAAGAACTCTCCCCATACCTGCTTGATGGTATGTGATACAGACCGGACTCCTCCTTTTCCTCTGGTACAAGCGTTACTTTCTTCTCCCAGCTGCCTGTTTTCATTAAGCTTTATGGAGTTCAGTTCAAATTTGCCTGATTTTGGAAAGCAGCTTGAAAGTTACTGGAAAAGGGCAGACAGCAACTCACACGCTTACTGTGCAGAGCTCATTTCCTTAGAAAATATCAGTCTGTGGGCTTGATACAGTCTAGTTCAAGTCACCTTGAAAGGAAAACAGCACAAAGAAAATCACAGAAACTTCAGCCCCATTGTTGTTGTGGAACAGCCTTAAGTAGGTTTGGAGACTAAAACATTGTGCTTCTGCTTCAGAAGCATCTTCTACACAGAGCCTGTTTTTACACCCATACTGAGTTGATGAGAGACTGCTTTTTTCCCAGTTAATCATAAAGCCTATCATCCTGGAGGCACTTCTGAGAGTGGGTTGCAAGGATGTGCTAGTGACAGATTTAGTATGAAGTTGTATGTCATCTAGATAAGGGAAAAGAATTTCCCTTCAGTTTGAGAGCTGCTGTTATTACAGACTTTTTTTTCTTCCTCTCAATAGTCTCCCAGGAGAGACAGAAAAAACATTTATATTGAAAGAATCAAAATCTGAGTGTTGCTCCCTGACTTCCACTGACTGAAACCTTCAACTAAGCATCATCCAAGCTATCTGATATGGTAAATTCCTCCAGGTCTAGAGCTTATAAGGCAAGGGAAGTATTTCTTCAGCCCAAGTTTTCAAAGCAACTTTTAATTTAGTAATGAAAATACCAGTGAAAAATTAAAGCAAAGAAGGTCTCGAGAAATCAAAGTCTATAAAAGATAAATCTGAATGAAAGTCACGAATTTGAATGCCTCAAAATGGAACTGAAATACTGAGATAGGAAAATCTGAAAAAAAGGTGCTTGTGATATTTTAGTTGATATTTTCAAAGTATACATTGGCATCTGGGAACAGGGAACTTTGTGTCCTCTCTTTCCTTATTTAAGAGCCACCGTAAGTGTTCTTTTCAAAGAATGAAAAACAAAGGAGTGGGTTTTGTTCTTGCTCACACCATTTCCATTTGTGCAGAGCATCTATGAAAGACTACCAAATCAACATCTGTCTTTCTTGCCAAGTGCTTTCTTAAATCACCAGAGAAGTGAATGGTAACAAAGACTCAAGGAAAAATGACAGTGGCCCTGTATGATGATGGTCTAACTACAGAACACAATTAAGCTGCAAAAGGTAATAGGAAGTTAAAAAATAAAGTATTTCTAGTTAGAAAAAACGATTTTTGTGACAAGAGGAAGAATAACTTACTAGACTGGACTGTGAACAAGATTTCACTAATAGAAATTTTTGCTTGTTCTTTGCTCTTACACATTTGTAGGTGTCACAAAATGAGAAAACAAGGGGAGATAATCTACAACAAAAGGGTTGTGGGTTTCACAGAATCACAGAATGGCCAGGGTTGGAACGGACCTCAAGGATCATGAATCTCCAATCCCCCTGCCACATGCAGGGCCACCAACCTTGCCATTTAATACCAGACCAGGCTGCCCAGGGCCCCGTCCAGTCTGGCCTTGAACACTCCCAGGGGCGGGGCATCCACAGCCTCTCTGGGCTGCCTGTTCCAGTACCTTACCACTCTCTCAGGGACAATCATTTCCCTGTCCCTGCTGGCCACTCCTCTTTTGATGGAGCCCAGAATACCATTTGCCTTCCGAGCCGCAAGGGCACACTGCTGGCTCATGTTAAGTTTTCATCTATCAAGACCCCCAGGTCCTTCTCCACAGGGCTGCTCTCAAGAACTGCTCCTTCCAGTCTGTATGGATGCCTGGGATTCCTCTGGCCCAAGTGCAAAACTCTGCACTTTGCCGTGTTGAACCTCATCAGGTTCACCTGAGCCCACCTTTCAAGCCTGTTGAGGTCCCTCTGAATGGTATCCTTTCCTTCAACCATTTTGACTGCACCACTCAGCTTGGTGTCGTCAGCAAAATTCCTGAGGATGCACTCGATTCTGTCATCGATGTCATTGATAAAGATGTTCAAGTGCACCGGTCCCGAGACAGATCTCTGGGGGACGCCACTCGTTACTGGCCTCCACTTGGACATAGAGTAATTGATGACCACCCTCTGTCTGCAGCCTTTCAACCAGTTTCTTATCCATCGAGTTGTCCAGCCATCAAATCCACGTTCCTCCAATTTGGAGATAAGGATGTGGTGGGGGACCATGTCAAAGGCCTTGCTCAAGTCCAGGTAAATGACATTGGCTGACTTTCCCTTGTCTACCGATGCCGTCACTCCATCATAGAAGGCCACTGGATTGGTCAAGCATGACCTTCCTCTGGTGAAGCCATGCTGGCTGTCACAGATCACACGCCCATACTTCATGTGATCAAGCACGTCAAATCTATATTTGACATATATATTTACATATATTTATAATGCTCAAGTTCCATAATGTAAGAAACAGTGTTAGTAAGGCTTTTTAGAAACTTGTGGATAATGGGGTTAGGGCATACATTGTCTCCTTAGCCCACAGTACACAGACCAGACAGCGTGTTCTATATTTATCTTGGGATACACTCTAGGAAACAGCCCCCTGTGTAGGCAAGGTACCATCTGACCTACATAAGAGTGGCACAATCTGGTTCACAGCTTGTAGTATCTAACTTGTGTGAGCAGAGCAGGAGGCTTTAGAAAATTCCTTATTAATTTCTTTAAAAAAATGTTTAATGATTGCTCTATCTGAAGTCTGATTATCCGATCCTGAAAATGCTATGCAGCTCTCCTGAGGCACCAGCTGCCATTTGCCTGAAAGCTCAGACAATCTGCAGGCGCCATCCATCGCCTGTGCTAGAGAAGCATTGGAGTAACTACAGGGAGTCTGTTGCTGGACTATAAATTTACCCAGCAGACCATTACGTATAGGACTGCATGTGTTTGCCTCCTGTCTGCCCTTTGTCTATGTTTGAAAATGTATTTCATTAT
>JAPSGF010000039.1:2583802-2633333 GCA_035772895.1 Perdix hodgsoniae
CTCATAATGTACTATAGATACGTGGTCAGCCTGCACTCCAGACACTGGGTTCCTTTTCAGTTATCAGCCTCATGTGACACCCCTCCCATCTCCCTCCTGTTTCCATCTGGCAGCAGACAGTGCTCAGTGACTCTCCGGTCACACACAGCATCACCCTATGGCTGCTTTCACTGTTCCACAGCCCTCACCAAACCCGCTGAGAGGGACAGGATGGATGTGTGCTGGGTGCCCTGCAGCCCTAGTGCACAATGACTATCCCCAGGGGAGGGAAAGCTGGGAGATCTGAGAAAGAGAGAAGCGTTTCTTGGTACCGTGGTGTTTGACAGGAGTGTTGTAGCAGGCTTGGCTCTAATGGGATTACAGGAGTAGCGCTCATCACAAATTCATTAGGTGTAACAGACCCCACTCGGGTGGCTGTCACTTTGATGTACAACAAAAACAACCTGACTCTGAAGAGGCTGCACAGGCTGCAGCACTTCCTTGCTTGTCTCGCAAAACAGATGCAGGCATTAGAGCCCACCAAAATAGCAAAGCACAAACCCGAGCTAACACTTTTGCTAGAACCTGCAACCAAACCCTGTGCATCCAGAGCCAGAATACTCCCGCCATGCTTGGCTCTTAATACAGTGCAGAGGCTTCACAGAAAATTCAGTGAAATCTAAATCCAGCACAGCCCTGCTTCTGATCCAAGTTCACTTTTCCCTTCCATGCAGATAAGAACAAGACCCATAGTACTGTTGGAAAGTACTAAATAGAAAAGATTAATAAAATAGTAAAATACTACATTCTCAGGAAGTGAATAATACTCTCATCACCTCACATCAGCTACCTGACAGTAAGTTCTTTGGATGTTAAAAATTGTCAACAGGCAAAATACATTTTCTTATCTGTGTTCACTGTTACTTTGAAAATGTGAAGACTGTTTAGGAATTCAAGCATTAAATGCTGTGATTAACCATTACAATGAAATTATTGCTCCTGAGGGCAATTTTACTGAAAAAATGGTATTCAGAAATTTGTAGAATTAAACTCTCAACCATTCTCCAGTGTATCACCTTGCAAGACCTGTTCATAGACCTCCCTGGTGTCGTGCCTACATTCCATAGTTGTCTAATTAATATAGGAGTTATCAGCTGTATCACCTTGTCCTCTGGGACTCATTTGTCCTATGTGGTTTCTGTAACAAAACACACTGCATAAAACAACAGTTTAAAAGCCTACACAATACCTGTTGGAAGCGTTTACACTTTTACAGACCTTAAAGCCCTGAGTCACAAGATGGATTAACAGAGTCCCAGGCTTCCGTAGTATTTGTGCGCAAATATGGTATTTAAATGTTACTGAGAACAGGATGTTTGTGTTTCTGCAAGATCCAAATTTCTATTAAAAATAGTTAATGAACAATAAGAAAATCACATAAGAGATATAAGTCAAGAGTTAATTCAAAGTACAGCTAAACCCCTAAAGCCTGGGTAATAGTGAATTTATTCAAGTTGAGTGTTGTTTACTGTACGAGCAAACTGGGGGTGATCTGTACCACTGTGACACTGACAAGAAAAGTTTTAAAATCTTTGCACATGAAGAGTCTTTGCTCCTAAGGCATGGTTTTCCAGACTATTACAATAGAGAAGAAAATAGTACTGAGATATGTGAGACAATATAAGCTCTCAAAGGCATTAAATGACCCACCTTTCTATAGAAAGTTTCAGAAACATACACTAAAGCTTGTTCAGTAACGAAAAGCAAAATGCTGAATAGCTGCTCATTTAGTATGGATAACCCATTGCACAGCTGGGAGAACTAGAAATGTGGGGAAAAAACAAATATGTCAGTAAACATTACTGCAGTACCTATGCACAAAGTAGGGTAATGTTACATAAGCATCTCTTCTAGCATTTCTGCAGTTTGGCAGCTTTGTTTAGTTTAACATACTGACACTGTATTAGAAGAATTCTGCGTAAATAATGCCTTATTTTTTTTCTTACAGAATTAGCTTTCTAAATTCAATCTCATCTGTGCCTCTACCATAGCCCACTCCAGTAGCTCTTTCCAGTTCCATTTTTGTTGTTCCTTGTCAGTCCCAGTGTTTTGTCCCCCTTGGTCGCTCACTTCAGTGACAAGCACTGGGCCCTGTGGCTCAGCCAGCACTCCTTACATGGTTTTGTATATTCTTTGCCACGGTACTCAGCTCTTCAAATTGTTAAGTTTTCTGGATTGTTTTTTTCACTGCTTTTAACCCCCCATAAATACTGTTATCACTAAAGGTTAAAGGTTAATTCTCTATCATCTTGGTTTTAAACAACTCAAACATAATTGGCAGGCAGTTTCTACTAAACTAGAAAAAAATCCCTTCCATTTGACATCAAAATACAGTCTCAACCTAAGCTGAGAACTAGATCCTATCACCAAAAATGGAAAACTGTCATTCAAGCCACTGTGCTGAAAATAAGCCTGAACATGTGACTGAGGAGAGGTCACGCAGTCGATGCACGGGGCACATTGCATTTGCATTGAACGTCGGTACAAAGCCATGCCATGCTCTCATCAAACGACAAGTAGGGACATCAAAATGGACTAGCTGTACTCTGCTAGAGTACAACTGAATTGGCAGCCTCTGTCAGTTCACTGGTCTTTAATTCTCACCTCTAGAAAGTACGTTTGATAGATCTCAGTCAACAGCTATCATAGATTAGAAGTGTCAGAGAAGTTACAACTTCATGTGTTGTTTTTGCTTTTATTTCCTAATGGTAAAAGGCTGCCACAATAAGGCAGATAATTCCAGAGCTGATAATTTGGTTCAGCATTTCATTTCTGCTGACAGATATTGCTGTAGAGAGGCAGAGGAAGCTAGAAATGCCAATGAAGGGACTTTCTATCTCATGGCACTGTGTGAAAAGAGCTTAGTGGGGAAGAGAGATCCACATATCTTCAAAGTAGAAAACAAGAAATCCCCCGTGTCCTTGGCACATTAGAAAACAGCACCAACAAAAACAGTCCTTGTTTTTCAGCTATCTGCTCATTGGTATGGAATTCAAAAACAAATGCACTTTTCCAAACAATACTAATCAAATTTGTTTAAACCACAAGCCACCGTGTGGTGAGGTTCCCATGGAACCCAACACAGCACTGAGTGGAAGTTTGGGCTTTATTACCTCCACTGCTGCTTTCACTAACAAACCAAACACAGCAACACTTCACTGCCTGTCAGAGCAAGCCAGAAGTCTGAAGAGAATCAGTTAAAAATTTCCTGCTATAATCTCTATCAGCATAATTAATATCACTTGGCATAATCACAGCCTAATTTATCATTATCAAATGACTTTTCAGTTTACAGTTTCACAACCCCCTCAAAGCAAGCACAAGTGTCTCTTCAGGGAAAAAGCAAATGAGAAACTGCAAGAAACCATTTCTCCAGAATCAAGCTTGATTTATTTCTTTACTGCAGAATTCACATTAATTAGATTTCCTTACTTGGTTCCATTTCTCTTTTCAAACAGTTTTTGTTCATTCAATTAAAGAAAAGGGCCGGTTAGGAAGGAAAGGAGCACATGGTGCTGCCCATCATTTCACTGCTGACAAGATGCATCACATTCAGTACCCGTGTCACTCCTATGAAATCAAACAATTCACTACCTTACTAGGACTGCAGCAAAATTAAAAGGTGATCTGAAGGATCCTGCTAGCTTCTGGAAGGCCCTGGAATCTCCTTTACCACACACATGCGCATACATGCCGCTGCCTCTTCCTGACGCATCAGAGCCTGTATTGCCCTCCATCAGCCCTTATCTTGCATCCTCCTCACGCAGCTGGAAATCACAGTGTGAGCTCTGAGTATTTGTTCTCACCCTCAGTAATGCTGCAAGGGGCAGCCTCCCTACATCTTCTGCTGCACAGCACAAGGAGGAGAGCACAAAGGACTGACCTCAGAATAAAGGCACTATTTGTGTGTAAACCTTTTCTATCAAAGCAGTTTCTTTGGGGCTTTCAGATTCATGAGCTTCAGGGAAATGCAGCAGCACATAGCTGACTAATTGGATGCATTATTTATAACACTACTGACACACACAGTGGGTTTCCATTTTACAAACTGAATATAGATTGGTGGCAGGCATGCTGTGGACAGAAACTGGGACAGTGACATTGCATATGAATTACTGCTGTAACTGTTCAGCCTTCCCATGCTACCCGATCACAGGCAGTGAGGGCCAAAGGTATATATATGTATTTTAATATCTTGATCAAACAAAATGTATAGGGCCTTAAGGGAAGCTAGAAGCCCAACCAGATTAGATAAGTAAAATGATTTAGTTAAATATTACATAGGCATTACATAGGCAGCTCTAGATAATGGCTAGCCTATACAAAAATGTGTTTTAGAAATCCATACTTGCTTTTTGTTCTTATTCTTCTGAGTAGTAGGTTTCTGGCTTCTTTGACATGGAAGCTGTCACTTCTGTAAAGATGTGGCCCTACTACATTCTCCAGTGAAGAAAACTTGGCATTAAACGTAATATTTGATGCCATTTCCAACTGCAGTACTGAGCAGTAATCAGTAACTTTATAGGAAAAGGAAAGAAACACCTGAAAACACACTTGAAAATATGTTAATTCAAATACAGCATTAGCAATCTCTTTCAATCTGAAAATAGATAATATTTTTCTCCTATAATTTATTTTTAAACTGAGTTCTTTGTTATGGCACATAGAGAGTTGAAGGTATTAAAATATCAGTCAGAAGATGATAAAAAGTATTTACAATACACTGTATGTTAAAAAGCAGAATGTACATCATGAAACTGTTATATATGTACGTGGTGCATATACCTGGTGCTTATTTTCTGTACCCACATGGCAGAGCTACATACAAAATGATCTGCTACCCAATCATACAAATCTAACATGCCATTAACTTCAAAGAAAATTCCTATTAGTCATTGTATTGATTACAGAACTTTGATTACCTAACAGAGGAATCCTCCTGAAATTTTCTGAAGATATATCACAAATTTTGTTGGCATGTGCTGCCTTCCCATGTATCTTCATCAAGTGAATAAGTTTGCCACTGAGCACTTCCATTGAAACACTGATGATCTCACTGCTTCAGAGACTGCTGTTTACTTGGCAAGGTTAATAAAGGTGAAAAGATGACTTCCAAACCAGGCTTTAATGCTTATGAAGATGGTGTCCAAATCTGAAAAGGTTTAGAGGTGCTATTAATTCTGCACATTCATATGGAAGGAATGCTTTGTCAGAATCTGTTTTGTTCTGCTCAATGACTTGTGTATAAAAAGATGAGATTTTATACTGAACTGTAGACTCATTATTCCTTTCAGAGAATGACTGAAATGATTGTCCTTCTTTGCCATACTCATGGAGATTTATAGCCTTGTCTTTTAGCCTGATGTACCATATATTTTTTTCACAGAACAATATTAAATCCAGTTTCCCTTGAAAGGCCTCCATTGTAAAAGTGAGAGATTACTGGGCTGCAGCACCAGGGAACTTTTAGGAGCTCAGGCAATTCTGAATGAAGATATTTATCTAGAAGGGAACTATCTGTGCAATATCAAAGTACGTATGCATGGATGGAACTACTGACATACTGGGAATATACTGTCATGATTATTTTAATGCTGTTATTTTAATTGTTTAGTTGAACAAGACTGATCTGATGGGATATGCTAATAGCTAAATTCCTCTGAGAGGAATCTGCCTCCATTCATTAACATTACTGACCAAGATTAGTTGCCAGCATGTTCTTGTGGGAGATGACAGAACAGGCTGTGGTGCAGTACCTCCTCCTCAGGGATTCAGCTGTATTTTAATGATCAAGTTCTCAACATATATAGAATTTACAACCTTTCTTCTGTCCACCTAAGTTTACTTATTTAAGACTCTACTACCAGGCCAGTACAGAAATCACACAGCCTTCTAGTGCAATACCTGCAGTAATGCACATTACAGAAGAATCATTCTACTTTTCTTTTGATTTTTCTTTGGACTGTGGTGATTCTCTTACAAGAATATCCTGTGCTGCCTTGGAAAGAAATGGCTGTTCAAACAGGATGTTCCATTATTTTGTTCTGTAGACCTATTATTTATTGATTTAACCAATTTATTATTGATTACTCCAATGGTAGGTGAACCTCGTCTATGGAACTTTCACAATAAATAACTGAAGTTGAAAACAGATATCTAATTTTAAAGATCTGAGAGAATGGTGAGCACATTCTTTGAGTCAACAGAAATCAAATAAAACTATGCAGCAAGATAGAGTTTGCCCTGTTTTACCCTGAGTACATCATGCAGATGATACATGTGAGAATGGACAGGGCATTAGGAGAACTATATTAACAGGGAATGCCTTCCTAACATCTTGCAGTTCGGGACTGGCTCCGTATCTCGAGAAACTAGCAAAGCTGATGTGTCATGGCAAGTCTTTTTTGCTTTAAGTGCAAGGGAAATACACAGCCCTAGGTTATTTTCACTCACTTGATCACAAAAACAGAAATCCACAGAACTAAGGAGGAACCAAAAACAGTGCCAGGCAGCAACAAAAAGCACAAAACACAAGTACAGTAGTCACATTATCCGTATTTCCATTCAGCTTTAATCAGTCTTCTGTTTGTTTGCAGTGTACAGCAATGCTAGCGAGAGACGCTACAGCCCATTTGCTTCACTGAGATTTGTTTGTAAATACTAAATGGTGAGATAAAAAATTTCAAGCCAAGTGTAACAGGGAACGCTGACTTTCCTCATCTACCGAATGTAACAGAAGAAAAAGCACAGAATAAAATGCAAGACTTCCAAACATACAAACTCTGCACCATGACAAAGGCACGTTGTGTGTTCTGTGCATTTCCAATAACAACATATCTCCTGCCACCCACTCTCCAGAGAAAAAGAAAGGAAGAAAAGAGTAAAAAAAAAAAGCTGATATTTTGGAGAAACAGCACTCATTAAACAGTTACAGATTTGGTTAAAGAAAAGGATCCTGGCCAAAAGATCTGAGCAAAATAATAAATATACTTCCAGGCATCCTCTGAAGGATGAACTGTAACAACATCACAGCAGAGTTTTGACAATCCAGTTTGCTTTCTATGCTATGAGAACCAAAAGCACAAAAAAGGTATTTAATTGTCAGTACAGCTGTGTAACACCTACTCACATATGTTTTCTTCACATCTTGACTCATCCACATATGCTTTAAGATCTGGGTTACATTTTAATCTTCATAATATGGGCTAGTTTTGGAAATAATCCCATTGAAGTCAATCAGACTAGCAGCATGAGTATTTTCAGGATTGGATCACGGAGTTAATAATATATACAAACTTAGTAGAAGCAGATATTCTCTGTCAAATGTCAAATTTAGCAGATGGAGTATACAGGTAGTCTGCTGCATGTACTTTCAGTATAACACTTACCTGTCTGAATTAGCTTGAACTTTGCTGGATAATGAAGTTGCAAAAGCTGTTTTGTTTAGCACTTGAGACTATGCCCAATTTACTAATGGCAATAAGATACCTCTGGGACAGTAAGAAAATTAAGCAAATTATTAGAAGACGACAGTAGGGACTGGCTATAGTCTAAAATGCACGTTAGGGACATAACTGTAGTTAATACAAGAAACAGCATTCTATCAGTGGAAACACAATGTAATGTTTGCTAGAGTGAAAAGATGCAATTCCACTAAGTGTCAGACAAAGTATCTTATCTCAGAAGGACCAGATGCACCGTTACATAACTTCAAGAGACTAATTTAGATTAAAAAAAATGACCGATGATAGCATGCTTCTTGCTCTGTGCAGTTCTGTAAAGATAAGATGCAGCTGTCATTACTAGAAATTGCAAATGTACTGATCCTGCCTCAGCAATCAATTTGGAGAGGCGGCTGTGCTACAGCAAGATTTTTGGAAAGCAGTAATAAATGAAATCACCATGATGTACTTTAAAAGTGTAGAGAAGTTAAATACTTACATATATTGTTCTTATGGAAGGATAACATAGATGGCATGAGTAAATAGAAACTACAGTTTTTAAGGATGCAATTTGAGAAAATAATTATTCCTCTTACCTGAGAGAAAAAGAAAAGCCCTATAGACTGTATATGCTCCTAGGAGCATTCAAGAGCATCCTGAGTTTCAGGAAACTCTTGTTTTAGACCTGTGTCAAAGGCTCAGGCCCAGCCAGTATGGGTTCATGAAACACTGATCCAGTCTGACCAAACTCATCTTCTCTATGTCAGGTGATCTGCTTGGTGGATATGGGAAAGGCTGTTGACATAGTCTGCCTAGACGTCAGCGAGACCTTTGATGCTGTCTCCTACATTACTGTCCCAGAGAAGCTGGCAGCCTGTGGCTCAACCAATATTCCCACAATCCTAAATTGTCCACAAACTGTATTTAGATGCAGTTCTTGATACATGAGACACTATATTTTTCTTCCAATTTTTGCCATCTCAAAGAGACCAGAAAGAAAAAGAGGCTAGGTTTTATCAGAGGTCATATGTCATGGGAGGAGAAAAAGGTAGAGAAGCAATCTAGCTACTGCTGTTGTCTCCTTTTTTCTATGTTATAAGGGAGAGGGCGTGAGAAATAAGTAAGTGTTCCTGCACCCGTCCTGTTGCAAGCCTTTGTACAGCTGAGTTCAAAATCTAGATCATACTAAGGCAAAATACTACCCAGCAATTTTTGCTTGAAATTGACACACACAAAAAATGTGTATTTTGTCTTCCCGATAGATGTAGCATTCTTAATTTCAGAAAAAAAGAATCCAGCATATTTTTTTCTGTAAGTGTGCACTAGAGTATTCATGTTTTTTTGTAAAAAGCATAACCTTGCTTATCTACTCCAGCTACAGATGCTTAATAAACTTTTTCAGAATAATTAAGTCAGCTCTCTGTCATTTCACACAGCTAATTTGACTGTTGTTGTTTTGAATGAATTATTAATGGAATAAATGATTTAAGCAACTTATTTGTAATTATTTAAATGTAACTCGTAATTCGTAATTGCTACAACTCGTTTGTACTTTAGAAATTAATATTACCATATTTTTGCCCTCTTGCACAATTTATTTAGTATCTCAAAGGCAGCGAATAAAAACTAAGCCCCTCAGATAGAATAAGTCACTGCTTGTGTCCTAGTAGTGCTGGGACATTTTTCTGATTAGCTTTGATTACGCAGATATAATCAGCAATTTCTAACTTATAACCCCAAAGGAGAAGAAGAGTATTGAGAGAGAGAATAAAAGACCACCAACAGAGAATATTGGGGTTTGTCTAAGAACGGATAAGAGGCATCTTTTCTAGCTGCTGAATTTTTGCAAGCACACTTCCTTGCTGTTCACCTTGAGCCGCCTCCCATCCCTTCAGGGAAGTGGCTGCTGGTCTGGGATGCTGAAACAGAAAGTTGAGGCCATCCCTACCTTGTGGCTGCTCACATTCATACCTCTCAGTTGTTGCCAGCCAGATTCCGTGGGACATCACTAGCCCCCATTTCCTCACGGATCCCTGATCTCCAGGACCTTCTCCTACTTCTAGGATCCCTTCTCCAGCCGAGAAGTTTACCTTATTTTCAGGCTTACCTTCTTTTTTTTTCCCCAAGAACGTTTCTTCCCAGCACCCCTACCTTTTCTGGCATGTCAAGACTCACATTTTTCCTCAGTCTAAACAGTTTGAAGCACAACACAGGAGTGACCTCCCAGATGATGCTCCTGATCTTAGTCTTGTCAATAACTGGAGGACTTTGGATATGTCACACCTGTATAGTCATCCAGGTGTTCACAACCAGTCTACCAGTCACAGGGAAGGAACAGGCAGCAGCCTTGTTGAGAGCTCGGTAGTTCAGATGTGGACATGAACAGCACACATATGCTTGGATTACCTGCCACTTGTCAGAAGTCACAACTTGGGCTACTGTTAGCCTACAGCATGAGTAGTTAATATTAACATGATTCCATTTCCAGGAAGACAACTGGATTAATTTTTACTCATTTCAGTAATTTTCCATAATACATTTTCCGAGGGCTGATTATCACATACAAACATGTTTTTCTGAAATGGTTCAGCTAACCCATTACAGTTGTTCGCCCACTGGATTCAGCTACTCGTGTGTGAATAATAACACTTTTCCAAAAATGCTGTTAGCATGAAGAGCTTCAGAGGTGTATTTTGAGCTGATTAACAGTTCTGTTTGTATTACAAACATGGTCCTTTTGAGAATTAAGGAGAAAAAGCATTTTCAGGTTTCACTAAAATTATTTGAGGAAGCCATGGAAAAAAATGAAACATGGCATTTTTTGTTAGCTCTTGCTCTGCACTGCCATTATGGATGACAATTTATTTTAGGTACGTTAACAAGCTACCTGGTTGAGTAATCCATAAGGTAGAATATGGCATCATTGCTCCTTTTACTGTTACTAGTGCAAATCACAGGCAGCAGCTGATGGAGTCAATCTGTGCAATTTTAACCCTTCTTAACCAGACATTTTAGCAGGGATGTACGCATTTTGCTGACTAACAGTAGACTTCTGTGTGTCACTGCCTTAAGTACATCCCTAAGTGGGTTGCCCAACTGTGGCCCAAAGATGTTGCTTGGTCTGTTCAAAGGTTGCAAGACTAACTTCTTCGGTGAGATCCTGGCAACACTGGGAAGATGCTCCACCAATTGCAGCAATTAAAAAATATGTCAGTCAAGCAGAAAATGGAAGTTGTACAGATGACCACATAGATCTCTCATGTGAGATACAAAGTTCAAAATGTAATTAAATTTTTTTCTTTACAATCTACCTCTTCTAGTGTCCCTCTTAAATCACATTTTAAAGGGCAAATGACACCACAATGAATGAGTGACTGCCTTTCAGTTTAAAAAATGTACAAGAAAGAATCTAGATCAGTGAAAAGACTATTTTACTGCTACAGTTCCAAAAGGAGATTGGAAAACTTTCAAAGAAGCCATCATTAGTACCCTAACAGCTTATATTCCTTTCAGAAAGGATGGTTCAGTAGAGCAAAATTTAAAAGAAAACAACAAAAAACAAAACTCAGAAAAAGATACTAAACAAAATCACACACTCAGTGTTTGAAAGGCATTTTCACCAGCTCAAAGGACTGTAGAAGGTATATTTTCCAGTCAAACAGAATACTACAGTTAAGAAAAACAATAACAGGAGCTTACTGATGACACTAATTTTGCAGTGCTTTTAATGTTTTAGTTAAGCATGTAAATGATGGTACAAACCAGAGCCTGAACAAGAAGAGGCAGAGACTTTCTCAGCCCTTGGCTCCCAGTCCTCACCCACCAGTTCCCATTGCAGACCTCCACGCTGCACCTGCAGACTTTTTACTGAAACTCATTTCGCAGTCTCAGTTCCCAGCCTCTTGTCCCTGTTCTGCTCAACAATCCTCACTTGTACTTTCCTAGCATATCACCATACAATTTCTCACCTCCTAACTGATTTTGCAATTCTCTCAACACCTGTGTAGTCTCCCATCTTTTCTCTTCAGCAAACCTGTCCTGCAGTTTAATCTGCCTGGCTTCCTCACATAGCTAATTTCAGTCTTCCCTGGGATCATTGTTATTCAGCATCTTCCTTCCTTCCTTCCTACACCTCCCCAGTCTCATTATCTTGCAGTGACAGTCTCCTGCAGGTTCCTCACCTCCCTCCATAACTGGCCTTCTGTTTTGCTGGTGCTTTTTTTTCAGAGCATCCAGACCAAACCCATGTTTCTTTAGGGACCTTTTAGCTTACTCCAGAGCAGTACAGCCATCCGCTTACCTTCTCCTTTCTGGTCTAATCTCCTCCCATTACACCTCTGTATCTCAGTGGTACTCCAGAACTCTTTGGGTCTATCAGTGTCCTCAAGCTGAGGTACGTAACCACACAAAAGCTCAGGAAATGAAGTGAGACAGACAGAAAAGGACTTCCTGAAGAATTACTGTTAGGCATCAACAAACGGCAAACTTTCAGTAGATCATGTGGTTGAGGAGTACTTGGCATATATTGTTAACTGCAGTAAAAGATATATCCCTGACAAAATCTAGACCTGTTCAACGAAAAGATAAAACACTCCACTTTGAATAAGAAAACGTTCATTTTTGTAAATTCCTTTTTTCAGAAGGCTAAACACTGTTTTTCACTTGCCTGCAGGGTTTTGACTTCAGACAAAAGCAGATAGCTGGCACAGATGTTTTCAGCCAAAAAGATTACAGTTTTGGAAAACTTGCAACTCACTTGAAACACAATTTTACACAGAAATAACATATAACATAGCCTGTGTTATCAGTTTTGTCACAGTGTTAAAGCTCAGATTCAGGTAAGTTTTAAATGGCAAAAGCACAAGGATATATGCAACTCTAAATGTTTTTCCATAAGTGATATATACATAGTATATGAAAATCTCTCTTCCTGAAGCAGAAACACTGCTTTTAAGGGAAATACTAGCACTGCTTCTTGTCAACAATGGAAAGTCAGGAAAATAGAAGCAAAACTTAGCCAGCCTCATATGAGATTGATTTCTAGCATTACGCTTGTAAATGTAGAGAAGAATTCTCCACAACTGTTGTAAAAGGAAATCTGACACCTTTGTACATGTAAATCCTGCTGCTGGTTTCAGAGAAGCTGTTGGAAGTTAAATAATCATTTCAGCTTTAGATTCAGATTCACAAGAAAAGTATAATGCTGTAACAGATAGGGACAGAAGTACAATGCAATCGAGTAATATCTACCACAGTAACTTTGCATAAATATTCTGTTGTGCTGAGCTGTGTAACATTACAGTACGGAGCATTTAATGACTGTTTCTACACTTCCAGCACCCTAGCAAGCAAGAGGTAAGAAGGGTAAAGATTCTGGGACTGTAGCCCAACATATTTGCCACTGTACAAAACTTGCTCAAGCTCAGAAGGCTGTGAAGCTGTCAGGCTCCATTCCGAGCTCTGCTGCAGATTACCTTTGCAACCCCTGGCTTGTAAACTTGATCTGAATACAAATACAGTCACACAAGCTGCCTGAGCACGTGGTGCTTCCAGGGAAAAACATTTGCCAAAGGAAGAAGATGTGGAGATTTTATGGAGTACATTACAATCCTGATGGCACAAAAATGTTAACCCACAGCTCCTGTTTGAGTTATTCAGATCTTCAAATAGTTACTCTCCTCTATGACCAGAAAATAAATAAAAATCAAGCTAGAACAGTTTCTTTTCTGCAGTTTCACATATGCAATTCTACAATAAACACCACCTCTTTCCATGCTGAAGGCAAGACTACTGGTGTTAGAATTGAGCAGGATACAGCAGTGAGAAAATCTGTAAATAACTACCTAAAGACAGAAATACTTCAAAAAATTTTTGATTTCTTGGAGAAAGAAGTATGTCATATGCAGATTGTAAATGCCATGTTAAAAGGATCAGCTCACCACATTTTGCCTTGTTAGTATTCTACACGGTTCTGAGAATATGCTCCTTTGTGTAAAGTCTGTAAATATGGAAATCTGTATTCTTCTTCTCTTAACTTGTACTCGAACTTGATTTGTACACCTGGAAAAACAAATCTAAATGTACAGCCTGAATAAACTCACTGAGCAGCCTACCTTGCAGTTCCATGGTTGCATTGTGTTCCTGCTAGTTTTTCCACTAAGGCTTTCCCTTAGAACTGCCCTGTCACTAATTCAGCCTCAGTCGGTAACTGAAGTTATATTCTGCTAATATTCATTTATCAACACATACCCTGTAACTAATTACCAGACACCTTTTAAACTCCAAACCAATTGCAGAGGCTTGCACTTTTTTGTTGTTAATTGCAGAAAGATGAACACAGAAACTTCACTTGGTTGTAGAGCATTGCACCAGCCTCATGCCTAATAGAGTTGGAGGTACCTTTGCACAGGTCAGGTGAGCAAAGCTAACAGCCATCTACTTGTATTTGGTGCAGTATTAAAAGTGAGCATCTTTAGCACTACCAGTGCATCAGTGAGCACGTGCTCCTAAATGAATAGCGTGGTGCAGTGGCCTGAATGTATGCAGAGTCTGAGTAGGGAGAAAGCAGTAAATAATGCATGTAGAAAATACAAAGGGAGACAGTAAAAAAAGATATGACAATCATACACAACTAAAATCTTAAGCTTTTCATTGCATTTCAGATATTATGAGATGCGAGTCTGAATGCACTCAAATAATTTACACTTAAACTGTGCTGCTGAATAGAGCTGCTGCTTGTGACACTGTGACTGACTCATATGGAATGTTTTGTTTGAGTGAGAGGACGACTGCTGTGCTTGATTGGCCGAAGTACCATATGTTTCTAGAACAGCACAGACCTACTTTAACCTGTGATTTGCTGTCAGGATCTAGTGAAACTGGCCCAGGTGGTTTGCTGATTCAATATCCACAGTTGTGTCGGATGAGTCTTTTAAAAGACCATATGTGAGTAATCAACAGCCCAGTCTGCCTTTTCACAGCCCCTTCCTTGTAGGTAAAGCCAGGATGGAACAGTAAATATGTAGTGACATCTTCAGAGAGATGCTTTCACTGCAGAAATGCAGGAGTTCTACCCTGCTGCCAACATCACAAAGACATGGCTCTGGATGATACTCCCTTATCCTCTATTTCCCAGTTATACTTGGCGTGTAGACTTTGAGGCTGCTTGAAGAGAAGGAAAGTGGGGCCTAACCCCTCTGGCATAGCTACAAAAAAGACTCTGATAATGAAAACCAGTGGGAGTTGAGTCTTCCTAGTGATGACTTGGCTCATTGTGACACTGGGCCCTATGCACGTGCCAGAATGTTCTCCTTGAGGAAAGCACTCAATAAAATGGAGAAACCCTGTGCTTGTTTTGCCTCTTAAGTGGAAAGCTCAAGACAGATTATTATTTTAGGACTGCATATCAGATCTTTTTGACAGTTATTCTGATGTATTAAACTGTAACTCTGAGGTAAGGAAATCGGATATTGATACCTGATGTCAACAGAAGCCAAGCATCTCATATCCTTAAGCTCTTCTAAAACCCCAGCATACATTTCTCAGCTAATTGAAAGCATATTTTCTTTAACAACAGCTTGCAAGAAGTACTTATTTTTTCTCTGTGCAAACATTCCTGTGGGCTTTGTCTCATCACCACATATAAAAAATATACCGATATATATATGACGGTAAGAACAACAGAATTTCCAAACATATGCAAAAAAGACAATAAAATTAACAATGAGGAATCGTATTCAAAATACTACAATAGCATCCCGTTTAAGGTAGGTATGTTACATGAGCAAAGATTTACTTCACTCTGAGAAGACTGATCCTATAAGAAAATCTTAAAAGCTTCATACCGAACATGCCGCCTTCTTTACAAAATCCCACAGTTATCAAAATTATGAGGTTTTTTATGTTCCTGCTCACATTAAGAAAATACTTTTAAATTAGAAATTAATAACTATCAACCTAGAATGCTTCCTTTTCTCTCTGTTGTGCCATACAAAAGTACAGGTTCCATTCCCTAAATATAACCAATTACGATCTCACAGGGTCATTTATATTCCATTACACTATGATTGTCTTTTACATTCCTGAGACATTTGAGGGGGAAAAAAAAGCTACAGGTAGCTACAAAAAGACAAATTACATTACTGATTAATTATTTCTTCATAGCAGCAGATTGTAGTACCTCAGACCTGGTGGTTGATGAGGCTTACTCTCTATTTTTAATTGGTAAACCAGAAATTACAACCCTCAAACAACATCAAAGAAATCAGTAAAAGGCAATCCCTTTAAAAAAACAAACAACTGCCAATCCCAAAGTATAACTGCTGAGGATAGATGTTTTGATTCAGAGAATTACTGTTTATAGTAGTACACTTTTGTCAATACAGAAGTCAAAACTGTAGCAGCCCTCTGCCAGCAAATCAGAACCAGAAAGCAATACATTCCACTTGTTGGCCTCAACAGTATTATATGCTCTTAGGCTGTAAGGTCACTTTTTCCATTGAATTACCTGTCCCAATGATCTCCAGTCCAGGCTCGCACTTCCAATGTACACATGCTGTTTATCAACAATCCAGAAAGATGACTGAAGGCGTCCTTCATTATATGCTGACATGTTCATATATAGCACTTCAGCGCCTAGAAATTTAGGGACACAGCAATAAATATTATTGTTTAAAAGAATAGAAGTTGCAAGCATTAAAATGAAAAACTTCACATTCTGTGGTCTTTGCTATCAAAACTACTGAGGGACATAGTTAAACATGCTATTAAAGCTTAAAATCAAGGGTAAAGTGTCACTATCCCACAACATCAGACTTCATTAACATATATATAATTAACATATATTTTAGGGGAAAAAAAAGGTAAAGGGAACATCCTCCTTATTTATCTCCCATTTAAAATCATGTAATTGCTTTTTTTTCCAGTATGTTCCTTAAACCAGTTTAAAGATCTGTTCTGTAACTCAAACCTGCTATGTATCATAATGATCTCTGAAAAAAAAAAAACAACAAACCCTTCATGAAAAGCAAACTCAGCTCCTTTGCTCTGTGCAATGCCTTGAGTGCACAGCATACATTGGACCGCCACGTGGAACAGGCATGAGGAATACGAGGGAGTGAGGAAGGAAACGGAGGCCTGGAGTACACTTAAACTGTTTTGTGCTGCTCAGCTGTGATGCTGAACCTGCTGATCTGAATGGCATGGTTTTTATTAGGATCATGGGCCACTGAAATCAAAGAACCCGCAACACAAGGAGGTAAAAGCATGTTGGCTCCATCATGAGTGAAAATGCCTGGATCAGCCCCGGCAGTCTGTTTGCAGCACTAAATCCAAAATATATTTAATCTTAGGTAAATTCAAGGGATTGTTACCGTCGTGAAATTAGTTTTCTTCAGCAATATTTATTTTTAAGATTAGGTGATTGATCTGAATTAATTATTGCCAAAGGTAATCTACAGTAACCCAGTGTGACAACTAATATGAGACTAACTGATGAAGTGAGAGTAGACTGGAAAGCAGTAACAGTGCCAGCCACCTCCCAATAAGCATTCCTGTGATCACCAGTACCATGCATTTCCATAATGTCCAAAAAGAAATTACAACTTTAAAAACTCCAGGATACTTAGGGGAAAAATAAACATATTTTTAACTTCTTATTTCTGACTAAGAAATACTCTCAATTTTAAGTTGTAAATACCAGTGCTAAATATTCCTTGTTTTTATTTTGAAAATTGTAAATCTCACTTGAAGGAATGATCCTAGAAGTTCAGGCACCAGGGAGAAAAAAAAATCAAATATGGTGAAGCACCAAACACACAGCGCAGGACTTTGAGTAAAAAAAGAACACGCCTTGCGGTCTCTACACTTATATATACTTGGCTCTAGCCAACTATGCTTCCAGTAGGTACCACACATCCACATTCTTCAATGCTAGGAAAACAAAGGAAAGGCTGGAAAGAAAGCATTACCCCTTTGAAAATTCCTGCTTTCAATCCATGTGTTAATGAGTAGAATTGTGCTAATTAATGAGATAACCTATGTCAAATTGGAAAGAAACATGAAATCATCATAGGGGCATTAAATGGATTAGATTGTTTTCTGATGAATAAATAAAGGCAACTCTTCCTACTAGCTAACGCAAACAATTCTGGAACACACTGAACTTCTAGCTACATGTCTGAAAACTGCTTGAAAATCAAGTTTAACAGTTTGCTTCAATCATATTTTCTTACATCCTATTTGCAGCATTAAACAAGTTTGAATTTAACACCCACAGCCCACCTACAGCAAATAGCTTATAAATGAAGTGTTAGCTTTTTTATGTAGGAAAGGTAACACTGTCAATAGAAACAACGGTCTTTCTTCTCATAACTGAGAGCCTAAAATGAAAATCTTTTTAAAGTATTCAGTGCTGAACAAAAATGCTGATTGCCAAATCCACAGAAGTAAACTATTTTACCAACAATATGAACGTTAAAAACAGTAGCCATGATCAGTAACCCAACACAAAATTCTGGCCTAAGACCTAAGTAGCAGTTCACATATTGGTATGATCACCGGGACAAGATTATCACCCTAAAATATAAACTAGGTTTCAATTACCAAAATAGTGAGTACAGCAGTGCAGAAGATACTGCTAGCACATATACAATTAAAAGCAAAACCTGGAACCCAATTTATTTTCCTCCAGGAAACAGCCCACCTACAAGGTTGAAGAAAGAGTATCTGCAAGTTAATAAAAAAAAAAAAAAGTCATGTGTTGCAGCAGCAGCTGTCGTACAGCCTATTAATGAGCCCTTAACTTTTGATGAAAGGAAACATGCATCAGTATTGATAATTGCCTCTGTTCTAGAAGCCCTTGAGATGTTTTGTTAAAATACGCTTATCGGGCTTTCAACACAATCCATCATCCCTAGCACAGCTCAGGTCCCACGAGGAAATTAAATTGGACTGATCAATACGTGAAGCCATAACAGAACTCTTTATCATACCGCAGCCTCAATTATACAAAGCTGGGTCCATTGAGTTCAGCCAAAGGCACAATTTGTAGGTTTGATTGCTACCATAGATACCAGACTCTTAAAAAGAAATCCAACAATTTTGGTTCACTAAATGTTAAAGTGCAAGATGAGAGCTTAGAGAAAAACAGTGCTGTCACTCAGAACTCAAGTGGATTTCTCATGAAATTGTGCACTGTAAGGGCAGGCATTTCTCCAAGTACTTTATCTTCTAGGCCTAAAGGTTCCGCACCCCAGAACAGAGCAGTGACTGAATCAGGTTGGGGTGCAGAGAGAGGACCCTTGAACATCCAGGCTTTCTGTGAGGCAGGCTGCAGCAAGGCAGTGTGCACAGGGCCGCCTCTCAGCCTCGTTCATGCCACAGACTGGAGGGGAGGGGGGTGAACAGAGGCTTTAGATCCTACATCCGCATGCAGCCTGGAATAGCACCAGGCTGTCCTGGTACAAAGGCAGTGCCACTGAGCCAAATCAACACTCCAGTGGACACAGTAAATTGTTTTTATAAAATAACCAGAAAGAGCAACTGTTCAGACTGCTGTTATCTCAGCTGCCTTGAATGCAAACATGCAAATTCTCAGCAGTGCCAGTAGCAGACTAAGCTCGCCCTGGAGCCAGCAAACATAATGCCCATGGAACAGAAGCTGTGTCGCTTGTACTGTGGCTAAAATTGGCCTTCGGTCTTCACAGTTTTCTTTCTCTCACTGTGATGTTTTTAAAACCAAAGAAAAGAAGGGGAAGGGGAAGGATCTGTGGATCAAGAGGAGAGCAGACCTGGGAAGCTACAGTGACAGTGAGGGGTGACTCACCACAGGCAGAGCGGTGATGAAGGCCCAAGAACCCTTACCTCGTTGGCCCTGATAAAAGGAAACTGCAGCAATAAAAAGATGTCAGGAAGAACAGAGATATGCAACCTGACAGCACATGTTGGGACAGTGTGTGGTGCAGAGCCTCAGGACGACAGGGTGGGAGGCAGGCTGGGTACAACTGCTAGACAGGAGAGAGATGTAAACGGGGACTTTTTAATGCCCCTTCTTCCCCACCTCAAGGGAACGGTGACTGTCACACAGGGGTATGCAGGTGGTGGGAAGGGGTGGCTGCACCAGCTGTTGGTCGTCTGAGGATGTGGGGGAATTGGTGAGAGCTCCCAACAGGGAAGGGAGTGCAGGATACAAGGAAGCTCTAGTACACTACATTTGTCTGGCCAGGGAAAGTAATGCTGCTTATGGCTCTCTGGAATACTTACGGTTTGAACCTGGCAAATGTTCTGCCCCACATCCAATCCACTGTGCATATCTCAGCCACTGCTCCCTGTATGTCACCACGCTGGCCACAGCAGGACCAGCTGCTCTCCTCAGCTTACCCATCTCGCTGTCCCTTCACTCATCGCCACGTTGCATACCCTTTGCTCATGGCACTGTTGTTTTCCTCTTCTAATTCTATGTATTCCCAAGCAAACATTTCAAGTAACATGACCTTACAAAAGGAATCTAAGGGTTTGAGCTATGGCTAATTTGCTTTGCAGTGCTGCTGACAGTCACTTGGCACACAAAAAGATTAATTTTGATCCATATATTTTGGACAGTGGCCTCAAGCTAGAGCCAAGAGTGGGCTTACCCAGTCCATACCAGGAAATCTAGAGCTCGCAAGGCACACATACACTTGAGCACAGGGGTGCTTGAGCACTCACATGCAGGTAAAAGCATTACAGATTACGCACCGTGCTGCTGTTGTGCCATGGAGCACCTGCCCTCCTTCAGCTATTTTGACTTTTCAGAGCAGCTGCGATGCTGCTAGTGTGCAACTCAAAGCTCAGCAAAAGACCCTTTATTACCCCTAGAACTCAAACTTATTTTTTTAAATACAACTTGCTCACTAGGAAATACGAACGTGTGTACACACATCTATGCAGATGTATATATTTTCAAAGTGAACTCTTCCTTGCATTATGCAGATGCTTCCATTTTACTTACTTGCTTTCAGCTACAAGACAAGTACACCTATAAATAAAAATCAGTTTCATTCTACTGAGGCAGAAATCCAGAATTTTCTATACCCTGCCAAGTGGCAGAGTAGCTGCCCAGCAGTGTACAGACACAAGAGACCGGGGCAGAGGATCAGCTCCCCAGGAACTTTTCTTCTTTCTTCTTAACTGATTGCAAAACCTCTGGAGTTGATCCAGGAGCTACATTAGTGTGACCTGCCAGTGCTCAGAGGAGGACAAGTACAAAAGCAGAGGAATGCACAACTTGACAACACAAAGTTGTTTTTGCCTTTGAATGATTAAAAGGCAAAATAGACTATCTACTATTTCTTGCTCTTTATGGAATATTGGATTTGAAATGTAATTTAAAAGTCTGCCTGGTTGCAGAAGGATTAATGATTCAGACATATTACAGAGAGAACACTCATGGACTTTTAGGGAAATCTCTGATGGCAATACCTTCAGTGCAAATCTGCTGTTTTGCTTACAGACTCCCGTTTCTCTCACAATACCCCCCCCCCCCCCCCTCCTTATTGCAAACAACGAGGACTGACCCCGACATTCTGGAATTATGTGCTATTCACCAGTTCAAACCCATAGTAATTAAAACAATACAACATCAAACACATTTTCTTTAGCAGCTCCATATGCAACTGCCACGTACATACAAAAATGAAATAACTGTTACACAAAGAAATTATGTTCTAGTACAAGGCCGATAAAACCAAGACAGTCTCCTTATTACAGCTAGTGCTCACAACACCTTGACTTTATATTGCCTGTCTTAAGCTGTAGCAAACTGCCTTCCAGGCAAAAATGTCTTTTTTCTGAGTGAAATTCCCACTTTCTGCCGATGTACAGTCAAACAACATGCACACACAGCTTCTCTAAACAATAACAACGCAGTAAATGGGTCTGCTTCTGTTTGAGACCTTATAGTGGAAAATTACTGGATTGCTTGCTGCCTTACTTAACATCATATTGTAGTTCCTGATACAAGGGCAGCTTAGAGGAATTCAGCACATGGAAAAAGAATCACTAGCTGCATCCCACAGGCCTCTCCAGTCCATCACTGGAGAGACGTGGCTGCCTGCAGTAGCCCCTGGAATTGAACTGGATGGGCTCACAGGCCTAGGGCTGTGGTGTGGGTGGTTCAGAGAGAGCACACAGAAAGCACACAGCTCTGCTGGCACACTCCCCAGCCATCTTCTGTGTCCAAGCCTAGCTGTAGCTCGGAGGCTGCTAGGAGAGCTCTTCCCTGAGCAGATGGGCTACAGTCAGGGATCTCCTTGCAGAGATACGGGTGTGAGCAGAGAGGCCTTTGTCACTGCCAGTTGCCTTCCCAGCCCCCTCTCCAGGCACCCAGCCAGCTCCTTAGCTGCTTCCCTTGACAGACCATAACACGCTGCTAGGCTCAGGCCTGTGTGATCAGGGACAGCAAAGATCCACGTTCACCAGTTCTGCTTTGTTTTGCACCTATTTAGTGCATTAAAATAATTTACGTGAACTGTGATTCTATGATTCTATAACCAATGCAGCCCCCAAAACTGCTTGATCCTGCTTTTTTAAATTAACAGTAATAGAACATATCTCATTTTCAGTAACTCCTTCCTTCCAACACCACCTCAGCTGTGCAAAGTCACTTTTTGGGCATCCAAAGAATGCACTGGATCAGAAAACAGATTAGGTTAAAAAAAATAAGTATATAACAATAATAAAAAAAAAAAAAAAAAGAAGAATCGTTCTACCAGACCCAAGTCACCATGTAGCTGTGAGGAATTTATTTGACACAACTGAAGGCACCGCACAAGGATGGGAATGAGTGGCTCGCGGTTGGCTGCAGCAAGATGCAGGAACCGCTTTCTACCAGGGCTACCATTTAAACATATGTCCGTGTGAGCAAAGTCTCAGTTCCTTTCAAAACCAGATGCATTCAAGGAGCCATTTCCCAGAACATGTTTGCCTTTCACCTCGCATAACCACTTGCATCACACAAAGTAGATATGAGGGCAATACTGGTATTTCATTGCGATGACATTTCCCGCATGCTTACACAATGGTTCAGATTGACAAAGAAGATCCAGAGAAGACTCATCAGGGGATGCGCGTGTGTGCAGAGTTTGCTCACAGTATGCGGAACAACAGATTCTTGAGAACAAAGGAAAGGTCAGAATTAATTTATTTCAATTGCTTGTTTAACTGCAGTGACATCTTGGGAGCTAGTTAGTTCCCAAGGCAACATTTATCCAAATACACCATAACAGTGGTTTCCAAGATTTCAAATGTCGGCCTTTGTTGCTTGTCCACGTAATCAAAATACCAATTTCTAAGCTAAGTACATTGCTTTAGACAGAGTTCAGCATCACAGCATTACAGCTCTCACCCATGTGAATGCATTTTACACGTACTGCTGTGCCCTTTGATTTATTCAGCAGAAAACCTGACAAAAACCCAAAATGTTTCTTTCCATGACACAGGAGGATTGAAAGAGAGGCCTGACAGCATTTCTGTGTAAAACCTACTTACAGCAACTAAATAACATTTCTGATTCACTGAACAAAACACCAGAGGTCCATTTTAACACAAGGTGGGCAAACCATGCCATATACGACAGTGCAGAGAAGGGTTAAGAGATCATTTATGATACCATACGTTTGAAGAGGTTTTTTTTGTTATTTTGTTTTTTTAATCATTTGCACCGCAACGGTTCTTTCCTTTCTTCCTATTCTGTCTTCTAAAGTCCTGAGGTATGTACTTCAATTTTTAGGTAAGAATTTCATCTGTTGTTTTAGAATTTTATATGCCATGTTTTCCAGAAAAAAACAGACAGAATCTGTAAGATAACTGTTGTACAACAAAGTTTGATAGAATATATATCTATAATTTTAATTTCCACATTTTTTTGGCCTTCCATTATTGGAGAGTGAGCTGCTCATTTACTAGATGGAGCTATAAAAGTGATTGCTTTACAGATTGGGAGAAATAATTTTCTTACTTAGCTGATTCAGGAGACAAAGCATATTATCACTTAAAGGAAGACTATTATACTATCAATAAAAACATTTACTAAAGCTAGATAGTGACTTTTTTCTTTGCCTAATTATAAATGCATGAGTTTTTACTATAAAAGAAAGCTATTTTAAATATAACAGAGATTTGTAAACTCATGCACTTTCCATTTTCAAAGATCCTTTATTTGGATTAGCATTACGAAGAACTAGATTCCTTTATATATTTCCTAGATTAAACATTCTAGAATTCAGGGACCTTTTTTCATCTTACACAAGGAATGAGAATCACAACTCTCTAGAAATGAATATTTCAGGGTTCAATCCCTTAAAAAAAAAAAAGCAACTATTTCCCTCTTTTTTTTTTTTTTAAAGAACATTATTTCATTCTGATATTACATGTTCTAAAACTTTCAATATTATCTTCAGTCACTTCTAAATGTTGACTACTTTTAACCCAAAATGTGCTCAACATCTGCAGTTCTGCTTTGACTAATGTTGATTTCTTTCCATCAAGGAGAAATCTCAGATCTAGGTGAGAAGACATACTGCAGGACATGCAAAAAGATGAGGACAGAGTATACCTCCACTAAGGGCACTGTTCTTTGCTTCTAAGATGCTGCTTTTTATTTTTTGTTAACAACACCTTCAAAATAGAATCCTTTTTTTTTTTTTCCTGCACTTGCATTAACTGATGCTCTGAGCAGCTCTCAAATATTATCAAAGCTACAGAAACCCGGGATGATGTAGCCACAGCCATTTAAGGAAAACAGGCACAGCCAGCACTAACCTCAATCCGTCAGTGGCACAGACATTTTCTTTTACTACTCACTTCTCTCTCAGCATCTTTCCCTAACTCTTTCCTTTGATCCCATTCTATCATCTTGCCAAGTCAGCCTTCAACTTTTCTATTTATTTTATTTTCCCCAGATTACTGCTATCAAAATTCCAATTATACTTTCATCTACCTTGTCACAAGTCCACCAAGAACGTGCCTGGCCTCTTACCAGCATTCTTTTCTGATGTTTTCCTAAATAGATTACTCGGTTTTCTGTTCCTGTCCTCTTTCATCTGGTTAATTCCTCATTAAATCATAGAACTCTTCTCACAGATCTACCTTTTATTCCATCTGCCCCACTACTTTCCTTCAAACATCATTCTTCACACTCTCCCACTTCAGCCTTAGTTCATCATCTTACTCTCACCTTGCCCACTCATCCACTGCTCTATTTATTCAGTTATTCATTCACTTGAGGAACATATCTTATTCTCTAAGTACATAAGTAGCATGATGCATTCTACAAGCCTTAACAGAAAAGTCTGTGGAAAGGAAAGAATTATTTTTCTTGGAGTTTTAAGACTATTCACAGTTTTGGGGTAAGCAGTTTGGTCCTAATTTTATATTGGATTTGCTAGAGCTCCTGCAAGTGTTAACTGAGGATGTACAATTCTAAGGTAGTCAGATTACTGGCAGTTGTTGCTGATTAGGACTCTGGGAGTGTTTTATTGCTTTCTTAGTCCAAAAAAATATCTGAAGCTGGGTCTAAGGTTTTTAAAAGAACAAAGCACTTCCTATAGTTCCTTCTTTAATAGAAGTAAGTATGCAGAATAGACTGCAGCTCCACTGTAGCTGGCTCAAGTGTCTCACACATGATTTACTATTGCCTCTGACCAGACTGGCTGCATTTCTGAAGTCTTTAGCATTCTGCTTTGGCTACACGGGTGCTTCATACACCAAAATGAAGAAATTTTAAAGGGACTGCTGTACAGTTCCCCAGCTGTTGGCCATAAGTAGAAAAATCCACACAGTGCACTGAGAAAAAACAGAAAGTATGTAAGGAAAAAAAAAAGCTTTGTCTTTGAGGAAATGCATAGGGGATGCAAATCAATAGTTTGTCAGTTAGCAGCTTTTTAACACAACTTGACTTTTATCCCAGCAGCAAACTATCTGAAACTTAGAAAGCAAAATAAAAGGAAGTCACAACTCCACAGATTCTGTCATTAACTGAGTGAAGGGCACATGTGCTGTACAGCCAAAACTTAAGGAACAATACACTGAAATCACATAGGACCTTAATATGCTGAAGGGCTAGACCATAGTTATCATCTCATTTCTTCTTTGTAAACATCAGCAACTGTCTCTGAAGGATGAGAATAAGATCCAGTATTACTCCCTCATGACACCTTCATCAACAAGGTCTGTAGAACTTTCCTTACACTGGAATCCCTATGAAAGTGAAGTCAGAAGATAGCACACACTTCTAGTCCCAACAATCACACCACAGACTTGATGCCAGTCCCTTCAGAACTCACTCTGAAACGCAGGAGAATGTGACATTATTTCAGCGGCTCATCTGAAGTAGCTATCTGGAAGGGAAGCCTGAGTGATTAGAGTGTAAGAGAAATAATAGAAGGGAAAAATCAACCAGATTCAATGAAAGGTCAAACTGACATCAGTTAACGAGGCCACACAAAGCGCAGGAAACAGTTCTGCTGCGGAGAGCCTTGGAATAAAGCAGTCTTCTGCTGAAGGACCTCTCTCATGTATTATGAAAAGCAAAATGGAGCAAATAAGGCTAGGTTTCAAGAGAAAAAAGAATAGCTTCATATTTTGAACCGCTTCAAAGTGCTGAGAATTTTCAGATCCCACAGTTGATGTTCCACAGAGTTGCTCTGTATGAGAGAAGGCAACACAGGGCAGCTGCAAATTTCATATTTCGAAGAATTGATTTGAGCCCTTGGGGTCTAATCTCATTCACAGTGACACTGATGCATACTGAGTGCTACAAAATCATAAATATCTTTAGAAGCACAGAATCACCAAGGTTGGAAAAGGCCTCCAAGATCATCCAGTCCAGCTGTCCACCTACCACCAATACTTGTCTCTAAACCATGTCCCTCAGTACAACACCTAAATGTCCCATGAACACAATTAAAAAAACAAAACAAAACAAAAAAATCCCACAGATTGTGCATGTCACAAACTGGCATCAAAGTAAGTGGATGTCTTGGCACTTATCTCTGCATCATTTATTCATATGTAAAATGGGAACAAAGCAATTCCTCCTCTCTGATAATTATGAAAGTTTATTCTTGAATATTAATGAAGCATACCTATTTCAGCATTAACACCATAGAAAAAAGAAAAAGTTTGTCAACAGATTGTCTTGATCAGTGCTCATTAAGCAAAAGATGAGACTGTACAATGAAAATAATAGCTAGATAAAATACTATAGAGGTGCTTACATCATCGTAAGTATCCCTGCACATTAAATTTGATAGTGTCCAGTGGGAAGAAGAGTGTCATATTCAACTGACATCATAGCTATAAACA
Organism: Perdix hodgsoniae; assembly: GCA_035772895.1. NCBI lineage: Eukaryota > Metazoa > Chordata > Aves > Galliformes > Phasianidae > Perdix > Perdix hodgsoniae. The sequence continues at coordinate 2,610,625 of JAPSGF010000039.1, forward strand.
GTTTAATGGCATAAAAAGACATGATACAAATAACGTGGGTTTTTTTTGTACCATAAATTACTGTTTCTCATATTAGGGAATGCACAAGTGGAGTATCAGCTCTTAATTTATTTTGAGGAATACACAGCATCGATTCAAGCTGCAACTACCAAAAAGTTCCTGCAAGGATGACCACCATATACTTAATCTCACTATCTTTGTAATACTAATACTTCCATCTCTCAAGCCCCTTCTGGTAATGCTTAATTTCAGGGAGAAGGCCTTCATATTTCCAACAATGTATGCTACAAAGAAATCAAAGGCTAAAGAGAAAATTCTGTACTGGTTTCCTGATAATACTCAAAAACATTTTAAAAGATGTTCAATGTTAACATAAAATATTACCAAAACCCATCTCCCCAAGTGATGATGCAAATACAGTTATAAACCAGGCTAAAAAAGAATATTAATTTTTAAATTGCATCCTTCCATAAGCATATTTGTATTCAGGAGATCAAAATATTTCAGAAAACAGAAAGGAAAGAAGATAGAAAATGAAAGGAAATACACTTAGATAAGCTAATTGTTGAAATAAATAAGTAAAAAAGATTTCAAGGAACAATGGATATTGAAGCTGCAGAATGTTGCTACTGTGGGTAGTGGTTTGTGGATGACAAAAAGACAAACAGATTCAGAAGTGTTTGTTGAAAGAACAAACAAAATGACAGATTTCTAAATTCCATCACAAGGGAGTTTGGAAACTACAGATTGCTGAAAGAACATAAAGGTAAGAATACTTTACTTGTTTCCATTATGCTCCTTGCATAAGCATGTGGTACTGATAACTCCACCAAGGCAAACAATATATCCTCAGTATGCTTCTATTATCTTACGTCTGGAAAAAGCTGCTCAGTGACCATTTGCATGAAAAGTGTTATTTTTGAAAAACACTGTAATCTTAATAAGACACTGCTGACATAATTTTGAACCTTAATATAGATATTATGTTGTCCTGTAACTTCGCTGCTATTTTTCACATCCCTTTATATGTATACATGACCCTTAGATTAAAATCATCAGGAACAGAAATCTGTTTCACTTTGAGTGATGGAAGTGAGTATAAATTTCTGCACTAGATGTTAATATTTGTTCACTATATACACTTAATAGTCTGTCTGAATGACAGAAAATACGCTGAATACTCTCTTCACAATTGTCAGCATTAGAGATAATCACTCTGTAAGAATGGGCAAAGAGAGATGGAAACGATGGAGAGTAATGTAGAGAGATTATTCTGAGATCTTTACTACCAGATGGAGTACTTCAGACTAAGCTTAATATAATTTCATTTCCAACCACTAAGCCGTATAAAAATTTATAAAACACCTTAGCACTGAAGAAATCTAAGGTTACATTAAAAATTAATGTATGAAATCAACAAAAAGATTGGATGGGGCCCTGATCAGCCCGATCTGATGGGTAACAACCTTGCCCCCAGCAGGAGGGTTGGAACTCTATGATCTTTAAGGTCCTTTCCAACCTAAGACATTCTGTGATTCTATGGTAAGTCAGCAGTAACAGTTCTAAGAAGTTCTAACAGTTCTAAGAAGTCAAGTTTCAAGTGGACAAGAAACATCTGTGATCTATATGAGCAGACAAAATTCGTCAGAGATAAAATATACTGCTTTCTTTGGATCCATCCCTACATAAAAAATAATTGGCTATCATCACTTTTTGGGATGAGATAGCACTAGTGCTTTTGCAACTAAGAGAGCACAGGTTACTAACACTTCCACAAGGGGAGCACAGATATCTAACAAATCTTTTCTGAGCTCATACAGTCCTGGCAGCTCTTACCAGCTCTTCCAGTAACAGTAGGTAGGAACTTGCATGCAATCTATATGTTGTAGAAATGTCATAACTAATTTTGTCTAACACCATCTGTTATTGGTTTCTCTGTGCCAAAAAGTGTCAGTGATTCAAACCACTATTGTCATACAAAAACCATCCATGTAAATTATCAAACAAGATTTGGAGATATTTTCTGTGGTGTGAACCTGCTGTTGGACCTGAGTACTTATCACTAAACAAAAGCAATGTGACTGTTCACAAAATGGCTGGATTATCAACACTTGTAACTGTTCTGGAACTTACAAAACACAAGCAGACCCATTTCCACCAAATCCACGAATACACATGCATTAGTAGCAGACTTAAATGCAAATAAATTTGCAAACTGTAACCTTGATAATTCTGTGATTCTGTGTACAAAAATATTGATCCATCAACCATGAAAGACTTTTTCAATTTTAAAGCATAAGAATTATGACATTGTTTCTACTAAACATATAGCATGTTAGAAATGCTTTAGAGTGAATATAATCTTAATTCATCATTCCTGCTACTATGGTTCTTTTAAACAATAGCTACAGATATTGGAAAACAAATGAATGATATTATATAATGCAAAACTGCACATTACACATGCTTTACCTTCATAGAATCACTCAGGTTGGAAAAGCCCTTAAAGATCATTCATTTCTAAATCTACAGATACAAATGTTGTAGAACTTAAAAGCAGACTTTGCCACCTGCATATCTGGCTTCTGTGGACACCAAGAGGTTTTAGCTTAATTAGACCTTCCCCTCCTCCCTCTCCCTCCCCCTCCCCCTCCCCCCCTCCCCCCTTTTCTCTTGAAAACAAGCCAGTACAAGCCAAGGCCCTGATTGCCTCTAGAATTTAAAGATTTTTTTTTCTTTATAAATTACTGGAATAACATTCTCATACTACTAATTTTCTATTGCTAGAGCACTCTTTAAGGCAGACTACGCCTAAATCTTCTTAAAATTCGTGGGTTTCAGATCCATAAGAGAAAATAAGCTGTTTTGCACAGCAGTCTACTATGGTGCCTATTTTGAGGATATTTGTGCATTTGATTAAGATTTAATCCCAGAGTAGGCATTGTTTCCCGTAGAACATTAAACAAAAGCTGGACTACTGCACCTTATGTTTCTGAGCTCAGACATCTAAACTAGACAGTAGACAATGACAATAGAAACTATGCCATTTACCTCAACAACTCATTCTGAGCTGCACAGAAGGATCCATTCTCTGACCAAGTTTCAAAATCCTGTCCTGTAACCAGAAGCTTAAAATAACTCTTCCAAGTTTCTTTCAAAATATGTGAGGGTAGCAGGAGGAATAAAGCAGAGCAAGGACTAGACAGCAGGTTTCTTCTATCCCAAATAAACATCATGTTCAAATGAAGGCAGAAATTTCAAGAGTTTCTGCAAACTGTTAGAGCTGAAATATCAAGGACTCAGATAGATCCTCTACATAAAGAATATCTTCTACATTTTCCAAACCTTTGTGATCACATCCACTATTTTATGATGTTAAGGATCTTCAGTACTGGCTTAATCTGATTTCTGTCACATGCCTGGTAAGGTAGGTAACTCTCTTTCAAGCTGAAAATTTAAAAACTTTCAGATGGATCAGGATTTTGAACCTATTCTTCCACATTTCAGGCAGATGTTCTGTGTCAAAAACATTTGTCCATCTATATGCATCTCTAAGATGTAACAGAAGTTTTACCTGCCCTCTCTTTTCAGTCATGATTAATAAAAGTTGGACATGTCTTGGCTTACCTTATATTGCAGGATCTAGCTCACCAGCTGAAACAAATGAGAAACATTTCTTATGAGTCCTTAAGGGATTTAGGCATAAAACCAATGCTGAACACTTCCTTGCTATCAAGACTTCAGTGGATTTGTGTACACTTAGTAACATAAAATGAGTCTGTCTAAACCATAAAAAGAAGTTTAAGTGCTTAAGTAGAAAAGTGTTTTCCCCCCCAGAACAGCTAAACAGGAGTTTCTGCATATTAGTGTATCCAGATGTTAGGTAGATACTTGAATGCCCAATGTGAAACAGCATTATGTGAAATTCAGATACAATTTGCTTTCTTCAGGAAGACTCACCCTTGATCCACTCAAAGGGTCCTACTTACTTGTTCCTGAAAAACCAAAGATGAAATGAGTCTATTTTTGGTAATTCTGAATTTTAAGAGATGGAGCTTGTCTCTAACACTCGATCTTTCACAATCTTACAGAACCTGGCCTAGGAAACACTGACTAATAACGAAGCAGTGGGACTACAACTCCATTCAATACCTTAAATATAGCCATCAGCTGGGTTTCTCTTAAAAGCACTCTTTACACTCCCATGCATCAAACATCCATTAGCATCTATTCTAGTTTCCCACTGAATGAAGTGTATTATTCATTTAGCCTTCACACTGTTTTTTTACATTGATTCCCAGCATTATCTTCGCATGAAGAGGGACTTAAGTGCCACTTAAATACATAAGTTTAGGTTATTCTTCTATATAATGCAACTATGAAAGTAATCTTTTAAATGACCCTGTACCTATCCTACACACCAGAGATAAACACACGTGAGACCGCAGTCATAGAGGCCTGCCTACTTTCTTAAAATCTCCCATGGTTTCTCTTTCATAATCTGCTCAAAGTCCACTGTCCACTTGTTTGGAACATTTTTTTCTTATATTGAAACCAAGTATTCTAGGCTGAAAATTTAAATTTAATCATGCTTTACCCAACCACCCACCTACAGAAAACTGCAAACTCACCCAGCTCTCCTCTCCCTCCAAGTATATTTTATGTCAATTTAAACTTATCAAATGGTGCCCTTGCTAACTCTGATTCTTTTCCAAAGAAGTAGTTTTCTCCCAAATGGAGGACTCCACATTCCTAGGACTTGATTACACAAAGGCTCTAGGTTAAAAAATAGTGCCTAACTGCCAGCATGTTTCCTAAGGAGAAACTGGAGTGAGGTTCTGAAGTGTTCTCCATCTTTCCATAACAAAACACAAGTTTTACAGTCTTTCTATAACATATTAAAACTATGAAATCATCTTCCCATTCACCGACACCTTGACATAAAGAAAAGGAATGTGATTTGTGGTCAAAGATAAGAACTAACATTCCAAAAGCCTGACAGCTCTAAAACCATTCTAAGCCTTAAGTGTGCCAACAAAAGCAGACAGAATATGGTTTTAAACACGTGTATGTATGATATATACATATATCGCTTACACAATTAAATATTCATTACTGCTATCTGTTGGGGAACAATTTCATTAAAACAAAGGCAAAGAAAAAAACCTTCTAAAACACTAAAAATTCCTAAGCATTACATGAACTTGCAGATCAAGTCTGTCTAAACCAAGTTTCAGTGGTTCTGCCTCCACTGTCAACTGCAGCTACGTGTTTCTTATCCTTATTTTGTATATAACCTGTGAGATAACACAATGAGTAACACAGAAATCAAATTAGAATTATGCCAGTTAAAAAATAAATAAATCAGTAGACCAGCCAACCAGCCTCCTGGACTGTTTTGCCATATGAGCACGATGCAAAGAAGAAGGCAGGGAGGGGCAACATATGGTGGGGAGGGCAAAGAGCAGCTTGGGATCACGCAGCTGCCCAGACAGATTTGATTTGTCATGGAACGGCATTGCTAGTGTTTGCAATGCAAAGTGTACAAATAAAAGCTCAAAAAGCTTCCAGTGCTCCACTTTTTACTAATTTATTTGTCTCTCTACAGTAATGTATATTGTCTGTTTTTCTAATTTGGTTGCATCTAACCCTAAACAAATGTTCATAAACTACTCAGTAAGTCAGCATATCATCTTATGATTAGACCCTACCATATTTAACACAGAGACTAAATATGATTCTTCAGTTTCAGCACTAAAATCCAATAGCTGTAGGCTAAATTAGATTATTTTGGTTTTTTAAATCTTATCTGTGAAAGGGACAGAGTCCTCTTTCCGTATCTGCCACCTCAAGCACTGATAAAAAGCATTCCTTGCAAATGTAAGAAAATGATTTATGAAACAGGAGTACTGGAGAAAAGGGAAAAAATAAGCCTACAAATTGAAGGAAATGCATTGGCATGCCTTAAAAAGTGTTAATACTGTCAGCTAAAACAATATTGTAATTAGCATAGAACTTAGATTCTGTGCATGTAAGAAATGATAGCAACATCTTAATTGAAAACAATACCATTCAGATGTTACTGAGGCACAAAGACTGGTACATAATTATGTGCAAGGAATGGGAGGGTTACAAGAAATGTTTTAATCTAGTAAGCCAACACAGCTGAGAAAAAGCTAAAGCAATAACCTTGAAAACAAGCATTAATAAGGTACTGTTACAGCGCAGGAAGGATAAAATGTTTGCACAGTGAGCCAAATTTTGCCTAGAGGCAGGCCTGCCTTTCACAAGACAGTCATATACATACATGCATAGTATTCGTATACATATGTGAGAAAGTGAATAACAGCTTTAACTAAAGAGAATCAAGAATTCCCTCTAAATCTGCCAATTATTAAAGGTCCTATAAAAATAGCATCATAATTTATATGTTTAGTGATAAATTTGACAGCGTTAGAGTTGGGAAAACATACTCATGCTTGCTGTTTTTTGTTTTGTTTTGTTTTTGTTTTTTTCATGAACATATATATTTACAATTATGATTATAAAAAACAAATGCTTGGATCTAGCTTTTGGTGCCAGTGCTGGAATTAATAATTGGCAGATGTCCCTGAGAGAGAGAAGCAGCAACTGACCTGCCTAACCAGTGATGCTGTAAGAAGAAATTCATTAATACTGTATTTGCAGAGCACTCAGATACCACAGCAAGAAGCACTACGGAAAATCCTATGAGGAAATAAATCATTCTGTATGCAGTGCAGGATCTGGCAGATGTGCAATAAAGAAAGCCTGGAGACATACATTAAACACGAGATAAAAAAAGATTCTACCCATTATCAACAGAGATAATATCCTCTGAATGAGCATCTTCTCCCTCAGGCATTAAATGTTTGATGTATTCTCATTTGATACAATGGAAAAGTCTTCTTATTAACTAACGTGGTAAGATTACACCAAGTACCAGTTAGGTATTTCATGTAAAATATAGCATCAGATAATGTAATTAAAGTCTACCATAGATACATGTTCTGGAGCTAGTGTTTCCTCACTACGGAATGGCTAATTTTGCAAATAAATAACACTCCTGCAGTTCAACAATTATTAGCAAATGTATACTACTGTAGCACTCAGAGGTTCCTACCACCACGGCTCAAGGTGTGTTGGCTGAGTAAATCAATTCATGCTTCACAGTGCCTTTGCTGTGCTGCTTCTGGAATCAAGCTACCATTTTCTATAGCTAGCTCAAGTCAGTCAGGTAGCAAAGACATGGCAAGGAAAAGATCAAAAGTGCTGACAAAACCTGCAGGTTCACTGCTAGCTCAGATAATCTGTACAAACATGCTCACTGTTCTGTAAATTACTCACTTTATTTTACTTTACATCACTTCGGTTCTGTTCTTCTATCCATGTAAACTGAGCTTTGTCTGACCCCATCAGCTCAAATCTGAAGTCAAAGTTCAACTTCCTCCTCTATCAAATAGTAGGGACAGGAAGGATGAGTAAGGAGGACTCTAAGATGCACCCCTAGGATGGAAAGATCTATCAGAACTTCTTTCTGCGGTACATCAGAAATGGAGTGAGGAGGCAAGAAGACACCACTGATATCTGTTCACAGAAATGAAATACCTGATAGAGCGAGCTGGCTTTTAGCTGTAGTCCCAATATCCGGGCTGAGATGCAGCAATGCTGTTACATATTATGGTTCTTAGTACAAAAACAAAACAAACAAAAAACCTGTATGAAGCAATAAGAACGATCAAGTTTAGCTCATCAAGCAATAAATTCAGCTTTTACTTAGGGTACTAAAGTCTTCTACCTGAAGATGCAAAGTGAGGGAGGCTCCCTGGGCTGAGGAAATGCAGGTGATGTTTGGGAAGCCCCAACTGCACCATACTTACAGGTTCTCAGGTACTATTTGAACAGGCACAGCCTGTGGTTGATGATACCCAAGTTAACACTCATTCTGACCCCAGGAACCAGCCTGCACAGAAAACAGACACAGCTCATGGGTGCTGATTATCCAGACTGGTGAAAAGAAAGACAACGCTCTTCCACAACCTGTGTAATAGCAACTATATCTTGTGTTCACTAGGACAGTCTGCCAGTCCCATTCCGCTCTGCACTGCTGTGGTCTCACCTTGAGCACTGTCTGTAGTTTCAGGTGTCAAAATACAAGAACGACAAAAACCCATCAGAGAGCATCCAAAGGAGGGCTACAAAAATCACACAGAATCACACACAGAATGAAAAGATGATAAAGGGTCTACAGAGCACCACATATGAGGAGCAGCTGAGGTCCCTGCGTGTGCTCAGCGCAGAGCAGAGGAGCTGACGCGAGGCCTGATGGCGGCTGTAGCTCCTCACAGGGAGCGGAGGGGCAGCGCTGAGCTCTGCTCTGTGTGACGGCGACGGGGCCCGAGAGAACGGTGTGGAGCTGCGTCAGGGGAGGGCAGTGGGGGTTGGGGACAGGTGCTGCACCAGGGGGCGGGGGGGGGCACGGAACGGGATGCACGGGGCAGCGGGCACGGCCTGAGTGCTGGAGTTCAAGAAGCATTTGGACATTGCTCACAGAAATATGGTTTGAATTCTGGGTGGTCCTTTGCAGAACCAGGAGAGATCCTTGTGGGTCCCTACCAACTCAGGATATTTCACAATTCTACTATGTAGAAATGGTCTGACTATTTCACACAATCTCCTTTAAAAAGATGATAGTGTATGCTTCCCTGGCAAGGGGAAGGCAGGGGAATGTGCGAAACTCCCAGAGCCAAACAAGCCATGTAAATGCTTTCTCTCCTCACTACTGTTTGTAGCCCTGGCTACGTGAATATTTGCTGTTTAGGAAAAATCAGCTGAGTTTATAGATTGGTGAAGCATGAAACAGTACTTGGACGCTCCTCTACCCAATTCAGATAGACAATTAAGTCTGACCTTCTAATTGAAAGTGGCATGTCAAACCTAAGTTGTCTCTTAAGAATGCAGACCAAATAAAGACTGACAAATTCCTGGGAATAAGAAACAACAGACCAATGTAAACGTAAGGCAACAGAGCTGGCAATCATTTCATCATCAGTAAGAAATTTCAACAAAAATTCAAGAACTTGAAGAAATAAACTAAAACACAGAATGAGGAAAAGCATTCATACTGAGAAAAGCAAGAATTTACAATATTGATCTTCAGAACAGGCCAAAAGTATAACAGGGATCTAAGAGAATGGCGACAAAACTCGCAAGAATTACTACGTAAAAGTTACTCTGATTCTCAGAATAGCTCAGAGTATTCAATTATCAATCCCTTCATTTGAATACTCTAAAATTTCCTGTCTCAGGAATCTGAATTAGTCATAAGGGAAGCTGAAACTAATAAAATAGTAAAAGCTTATGTTTTATTTGCTTGCTCCGCAAGTTAACGGATCTAATTAATTCCCACAAGCTGACATAAATGTTAATGACAAATGGTTTCCTTTCCTAGGTAAAGTTTTTGCTCATCATTCTTGGAAAGGGGATTTTTTTTTTAATATATGTAGTATTCTAAATAAATTATAACTAAAATATCAATTGTGAGGTACACCAATATAAATGTACAGGCCCTACCTTTAATTGCATTTGACTCTGTGAAGCTTGGGGCACCAGAATCACTGGTGAATGAAATGACTTTTTTTTAAAAGACAGTTTCATTGATGTTGGTATTAGAATAGACATTTATTTTTCAACACATCAGAAAAATATGATTCCTTATTTCACAGATGTCTGTCAAAGCTGATGTGGCCTCAGTGGTTATCAAAGAATCAGTATCACCTTTAGTCATGCAGCAAAAAAATAATCAAAGTCCTAGAACAGGCAGTGTCATGAAGTAACAAGTCTCCAGAATGATTACACTGAAATAACACATCGGCCTTCAAAAATCATGTCAGTCTTGATCAAAAGGCAGTCCACTTAATGAAACAGGACTTCCACTAGTAATTTTTTATTTTCCCAGTCAGGAGATTATAAAGAGTTTAAACAAAGATTAACTTTGGCTAGAAATGTTCTTTATTCTTTATCATGCAATGGCATATTATCTTAGGGTGCTGACGCAAGTAGTAAACACTTAACTTGATTTGTTTTTTAGAATCCACTTTCTGATCCATATATTAAAGTAACCTGTCTCAAAAATGATTATCAGGATGTATAGATTACCTATTCCTTTTAAAATTAATCCTACCATTAAAATCATACTTTTATCAGAATATTATCAGAATATTATCAGAGATCCTAATTTCTTTTAGTATTTCTTAAATCCTCTTCAATTTTTTTTTTTTTTTAGACAGTTTTACATAAAGGAAGTTTAGTCACGTAGCGTCAGTGCGTACCTCTTCTTTGAACACGGATTTTGAATTTCAAAACAATCCTTAGGACAGGCACGCACTTATAACACAGAAACCGGGGTCAGTTGGCTAAATCTGACTAGAAGTATTTTCCTGTACTTCAGAATCATTAGTAGCATAGGCGTGTTTTAATAAATTATTTTGTTATTACTTTAAAGAGGAAACTACCTTGTCCCACAGGGTATAACAGCAATTTCTCAGGTAACACTGCCTACCGTTAGTACGGCTATAGTGCATTTAAACATCTCTGTAAACACCACATCACCTTTTAACCAGTGCAAATGGCAAATATCTACTCCAGCCACAATAAGAGTTTCAGATATTTTAACTATGAATCAAAGAAAACTGAAGGCTCATATGACAACACTGCTTAACAGTAGTTTGCAGTTCACATGTCATCTGGGTCTGCATTTGAAGTAAAATGAACATTACATAGCAGTCAGTGGCATAACAACATAAAGATGTTGGTCTTACCCTTTGATTTCAGGTCGTTTAATACTTTTGATTCCACGGGCAGTATGTCACTCACTAGTTTTATCTCAATATTTCGGGATGCCAGTTCAAGCAATTTTTCAAAAAGACGTTGACCCTGGAAAGAACAGTAAAGGAAAGAAAAAGTGGTGAAGCAGTGTGTTGTTTAAATACCATATCATCAAATTAAAGATTCATGTCATACGCATACCTAGTACAATGGGTGAGTAAGTAACTTCCTAAATATGGTTAAAGCTACACTGAAGGTTAGCAAGTTACTGTTCTGAAGGCTAAACTTGCCTTTTGCTTTTCCCAGGCTGTGCAATATCACTGACGATGACAAGCAACACACAGAGAGTGAACTGTCTACTTCTTGATGCTGCATAAATGTATTTTTATGTTAGGTTTCTTTTAACTAATTACTTTATGTTAAATCAGGATAAAAAGTGCATGGAAAAGACTTCATCACACACTTTTGTTCGATTATTTGTTGTTTTTTTAAGTGGTTCCAACTATAGTGCAAAAAACATTTGTGTAGTCACATGCTTATATTTAGAAGAGCTATACCAGACAGAAAGACAATAATCTACATTTATTTTATGTAATTTTCCCTGTCATTATGCATTATTTTTACTATGTAAGCCATATTTCTAACAAAGAACACAAAAAGGGAACTTCATACATGTTACAGAAACAGAGATTAAGGCAATTAAGGCAATTGTTTCCCATGAAAAATAAAAATCTCCAATCAAGTCATACTTTTCCATGTCCAAAAATAAAAGAAAAAGTTGACTTCTGCAAAGTAAATGTTTAATTTTTAGGTTCAATATTTATTTAAAGGAAAACATTTGGTAAGAATCACGTAGTTATACGACAAAATTAAAATATTCTATGTGCCACTATTGTGCTGTGTTACTACGGTCATAGGGTTGGAACTTCTTTTCTTGTTGCCATTCAAGCTTACTTCAGCAGACACTAGTTACGATTAGCATATCATACACAAAAAAATTGGGTCTAATCAGTTGAAAAAGTGTCTATTCTACCCATATAGCTCAATAAATTCAGTATAATGTTAGCACCAAGTTAAAATCTTGCACGTGAAGTTTAACTATTATGCCAATTTTCAATTGAACAGGTAGAAGACAGAGTCTTGCACAGGACTGCATTAGAGAATTTTCTGTACAACACCACAAACTGTTACTCTAAAATTCTTAAAAGGATCATTCTATTCTACTAACAGCTGCTGCAAAAGCAGTTTCTGATGAAGAAACGTGATGTAAAATGGACTAACAAAAACTCATTCAGAAGCCCTCCTTTCTCACCATGCCACAAAACAGCAGCCAATGGGAAGTCTCTTTGCCCTGTGATGCCCAATTGAACCTTGCTGGAATTTCAGCAGTCATAGAAAGTAGCTCTTCATTTGTCTACAGTACAGACATTTCCTAAGATTCACTTCCAAATGTATATGGCAAAATAAGAATACCCAGCCTCCTGAAAACTAGCTTTCTCAAAAGTACAGAGCAGCCAGAGGCTGCAATGGAAACACAGATCTGCTGTTAGTGCCTGTTTGATGGCTCAAATCCACAGCATAGCTCTCTGCTCATCCCAGGACTTCCAGGAATTTAGCAGTCAACAAGATGCTGCAGCAATGAAAGCAAGAGAACATAACAATAAAAGCATGCTCAACATGAAGATCCGAGTACTTACTAGACTCAGCACTTTTAAGATGACTAGGTATTCCCGTTTGGAAGAAATAGTACCCACATTTTATGTCACATACCTAAAAAGCCTTTGTGAGCTGCTATGCAAATCAGACATTGCCATTAGTCACAAAGCTAAAAAGATCCTTCTCATCTTTTTAGTTTAATTTATTCGTGAAGAATGTTAGTTGGAAGGATTTGTTTATTAAAGAAGGCAGATGTTACCAGAGTTAAGAATTAAAAAGATAATAGAGTGTGCAGGGGTTGGGTGCTGCATACAAAATTATGCAGCAGCTCCAATGAAACCCTTGGACAGCAGCACATCACTACTGAGCAGCATTCCTTGGTGCCCTGGATCCCCCAGAGGGTCTCTCCTGTAATTGCTGCCGACTAGTGCTGCTAGACTGCAATCAAATTTGGGGCCCACAATGAACTGAACTGTTTCCAGCCCGTACCGTGACCTGTTTTACCTGATCTTAGCATCTGCTTGTGTGTCCAATGCAGCACCCTGGCTATCTCTTACAGGCTACTCTGACAGTTGAGTGGCCCAGCCAAGGGGTGAATACATCATTTGAATGATCCAATTAAGACATCTTCTCTGAAAATACATCTGTTTTCCCATGAGGAACATCAGTGTTTATAAAGTCCTTTTTTGTCCAAATATGTTCATATGTAGTGAAACTTCGAATTGATAAAAACATAAACATCTCTAAGTAGCAATTGTTACAGAATCATGAAGTGTGGCTAAGACTAGGACTGCACTACCTACAAACATCTGTGTTTATAAACGCATACAAAGAAATATCATCCAGCATCAGAACTGGAAACAAGTCCTTCTGTCACATCTCTTGCTGCATAATGCCTCACCAAGGCTTAAGAATAGGCATTCTAAACAACTATGAGAAATACACAAGTTGTTTTTAAAAAACTATATGTATTCTAGTAAAGTAGGACAATAAGAAATTCTTTCTCACTGCTGAAGTACCTGGCCTTCTTTTCCCATTAATATTAATTTGAAACTCAGTTTCTATACTTTCTGACATGTTCACTTGCAATTTTACTGTTTTGTTCTGTGAAAAAGAAAAGAACAGGACAGAAGGTCTGAAGATTTTTGTCACTGTTGTCAGCACATTTGAAATGCTTCTGTTAAATACAAACCCTCATCCTGTCATACAGACCACACTTTCTCTGTGAGACAATACGGGGCTGCTGTGCCACTACATGACAGCAATCTGAATCACTCTTATACAGTTAGATTTGAGGACTGAGAAATAGTAACAAGCCAAGTGCCATGGAAATGCAGCATGCTACCTTTCACTGTATTTGCATTTTAGCAGACATTAAGAAAACAGCTCTCCTGATAAAATATTATCTTACATTTTCACAACACTATGTCAGAAAATCTACTGAAAAAGACAAAATAAGTTATAAAAAGTATATATCAAATGAACGAACAGCTTTAGGCTACCATCCATCTCAAACATCAGTCCCAACTATCCATGCCACAGCAAGCTGGTGAATAAAATTAAAAAAAAAAAAAAGTTACAACTACCAAAAAGCTCTGAAATTCCCCACAAAGAAGTTTCTTAACTCTTCCTGGGCAGACTGATTCCAGCCTGGATGATTTCCTTTGCTTACTTGTCACCTTTATCAGCCTGCATTCCTCATTAAAAATAAAACAGGGAAGATAAAAACCACAAAATGCATTTACTGAAGTTTTCTAAAAGTGAATTACTGTTCCCTTCAAAAGCTTAGATATCTACAATTTAGACAGTGCTTAACTTTTTATTTCAACAGAAATAAAACCGGTTACTTCCAGAATTTTCTTCTGAATTTACTCTATGTACTTCTAGTTGCAGTTTTAAAAAGTTGCCCTACCATCAATTGTTAAGGCGTATCTGTAAAACATCACTGACAAGCACAGCATGCTGGCAGAAACCAACACAGTAAATAAAGAACCCTAAATTTAACTTCTGCTATTTCATGCAAAACAGAGAAACTCAAAATGGTCTCCTCGTGTTTTTCTAGAAAAATAGCTAGTATAGACTCCAACCAACTTTTATAAACTCAGAGTCCAAAAAAATGCTTTCACTATAAAAACGTTCTCTTTTTAATTTCTATGTCTCATTTTGTATCAGCTGCATCAGGAAAATGCCACCATCTGACAGGGATAGGTGGCTTTGAAAGTACTAGCGTACAGAAAGAAAATACACTGAACTTTCTGTAGCTGGCTGTAGCCAATTTCTGCTGGCAGCTGCTAGGTTTACAGATGTTCTCATCCTCTTTGTACTTACTAACATTTTTTAATAATTGTAAAGGATGGATAACTAATCTCTGGCACTAACATTTGTTCTATCAAACAAATCACGTAAGACCCTTGTATGACACCTATTTGCAAATGACACGGGGTTCACCTTCAGAGATTTTATTACCAAGCTGGACAGCTGGCTTCCATAAGATATTCAGGTGGAGTGGGAGACTTCTCCCACCAAGCCATCTGAGAACAGCACAACAGGTAGGGAAGCAGAGATGAAGTCAGAACCACTTGGTTTTTGTACGATCATTGTAAAAGCCAAACCACTGATCATCTTAGAATACTCCAAATATCCATCCGGGGGGAAGTGTGCCATACTTACAGCAATATCAATAAACCAAAATAGAATTGATGCTTACTTGTTAAAATGAAATTTGTGAGGAAAGATTTCCTGAAACTATGTAAGGTCACCGTAAATTAATGTTTCTAAACATTAGAAGATTCAGAGGAAATCAACTGTGAAAACAATTAACTGTGAATATAAAATTGCAGAATTTACTACTCTTTTTCTTCAAGATGTGTTTGGGACTTATATATACATACACACAGATTCACATGTACCCATAAATACACATATACAAAGAACATGGCTACTTCCTGCAGTTAAGGAAAAGCAATCTAGCCTACTCAGTTATTCTCCTCCAAAAATCAATGTCTTTTGAATTGGTCATGTAAAGAAACTTGCTTTGTAATACATCTTACCATTCACAAAATGAAAATTGTAATACAGCAGGACGTGAGTCCCTAAAGAAAATGGTTATGTTCTCAGCTTCTGATAAAAGCAGCATCATTTAGGGAACAAGAACTTCCTCAACTACAACCACTACAATACCTAGAAGTTTTGCAACAGTCCCTGTATAATATTTCTGTTATGCGAGGATAAATTCCCCTGAATCCAAATTTGTAAAGACCCAAGGACATCTGACTTTTGAACATTACCAGATAACAATTACTGAACCTTCACTGTCATTTCTCTTTCATTTTATGACTTTAAAAAGCAGATGCAATGATACAGGTTTTCTTCCCTATTTTTCACTCACTAAGCTTTGTACACACTCTCTAGGGCAGCAATTTGCTAAGAATCCCTGCCTCTTTGTCAATTTCTTTACTAATTAGATTGGCCAATAGCAGCACAGTATGTAAGGATGAATAGACAAGCTCGACAGAAAAATCTATCAGCTGTTCAGCCCGCACTGCTGTACAATTGAGGGAATGACTGGAATATTAATCACATTTTAAATAGAAGTAATTACTTTTGTAAGACTATGTATTCTAAATAGAAAACTAAAATAGAATATTACTAAAAATGTGCTACTTTTTTTTTGGCTTAAACAGTGCATTTAAGGATGAAGAAGCAAATCCACTTATGTGTCTCTTCTTCCTTTTCCCTGTTCTGACACTCAGCAACATCTTACAGTTCTTTGCATGAAAGTGTGGAACAGTGAATGCAATTGATGCTCAACTACTGAAATCCCAATTTCCAGTTTGCTATTTTTACTCTCTGTTTGGGATTTGTTAGGCTCTGCTGGTTTTAAAGCAAATGACATGTTGAATTTTTTCAGACAATTTTTTTTTTTAAAGATTCATGCACATACCAATTCATGCACATCTTGAAAACATCTAAGGCATTCTCTGTGAATTCATCTACTTGAATGACAGAACATGGGTTTGAAGTTTCTTAGGCAATGAATTTAAATAAAGCTTAGCTACATAATTACATTGTGAAAAGCCTCAATATTTTGATATTCAATGAATTTATTCAAGAACTCTACTCCAATATTTATAAGCATTATAAAAGGAAGGGTTTGTGCTAAATTTTCCATTTGAATGCTCAGCTCAGGCTTTCACTCATTTAAATGGACATAGAGTAGATTTTGAAGAAAGTGATTGTATGCCCTTCAGCTAGGCAACAGCCTCTCTAAAAAAGAAGTACCATTCAGTTCATCATCTGAAAACATAGGCAGTTTGAAGCACCATCTTTGGTTGCTGACAATACCAGTCATTGTCCATCATTTAGCATACGGCATTTTTTTACTGCACAGTATCATCCAAACTAGAGAGGAAAGTGAAAAGTTTGTGACATAGTATAGTATTGTAGATTCCCTATGTTTACTCTACTGTGATACTGACTGAATTCCATTCCAGCTGAGTGGCTTTTTCCAGCAAACAATCCATTATTAAAAAAGATATTCTCAGCCCATCACTTCTTTGATATCTTAGTTTGACAGGGTAACACTAAATGGAAATCTGACCTTTCCCCATTTTCTAAGGTGACTGCTATCAAGAATAATATATCTGTTGCCACAGCATCACTGTAATGCATATTTGTCTCATTTGGTGATTTTTCCTACTGTACTTTATTGCACAAGCCCTAACTCATCGCCCTTCAGATTCATTTTGAAAAGATATTAAGAATTGTCTGATACATTTGCTATCAGATAATTTGTAAGTGTAATTTTACACATCAATTTGGCTGCAGAACTAATGCACATACTCTTTTACCGGATCAGTTGCACCAAATAGAAAATAAGTATATAGTTTTATGGATATTCCCAAATTACGGATCTGTTTGAATAGGTACAATTTTGCAAGTTTCTTAAGATTATACAATGACATTCTTTCTTAAGATGGAAGTGATATGAATGTGTTGAGTGTGTTTCATAATCCACGCTCAGAAAACTAATATCTTGGCAGGACAACCCTCATAAGAAGATGTTTGTTTGTTTGCTTCAGTTTTTAAACTACCCAAACAAATAGGTTTGCTACAGAGAAGGGCTGCAGCTCTGAACAATTCACAAACAACAAAAACAGATTGTTCAAGTCCCACCTTTTTTTAGTCTAGAACATACCTGGCATGCTGATGGATGACTGTGATTGAGGTCCCACTGGGAAGATACTATGTCAACAGACTTTTCAGCCATATTAAGCAAATTCATCCAGCCTTGGAAAAGAGACAAGTGGGATGGTGCACTGTCTGAATAGTTGATCCCTTCAGGAATATTTTCCACAAGAGCAACCCTGAGAATAGATAAGGAAAAAATAACCACTTAACATGAGTGCTTTTCTTTATAAAAAAGTCTCCAATTGTAAAAAATGCCAGGTTTGGGCTTGTGGTTCAACATCAGTTCCCAGAAGCTCTCAGCAGTCAGTTATCTCACAGCTCATTCTGAAGTTGCCAACTGCTACGCTCTTCACTTCCCAAAACAATAAAACATGGAGATGACCTAATGCTAAGGCAATAAAGCAATTTAAGCTTTTAAAGCCCTAAAACATCAGCTTAAACACAGAAAAGCTTAATTCTTATAACATGATGGAACCAGTGCATACTCCCTGATATTCTCTTGTTTCTGCTTTACAGCTGACAGACATTTTGTTATAAAAAAAGTATCTACATAAGAATTTTCCCCTTCCAGTTGCTCTAAGCTGCCTAGTTGTGCTGTTGTTTTTTTGCTTCTTTGTTTTACCTACATAAGGCTTTGACTAGGATCCTGTGGATAAGGAAAGGAGGATGATTATGCTTTTTTAAAAATATTTTTATTTTTATTTTCCTGTTATTTTTGAAAGGCTCCTTACTGTCAATATTATTCAAAATGCTTGCAAATTGCATACTTTCACACGAAGCTAGACAAACTTCATAATAAACTGACAGTTTCAAATATGCCTCTCTATTTCAAGGAAATTTTGTTTCATTCAGCATGCTTGAATTCCTTAAATTACAGCAGGTAAGGCTCCTCACTTCACTCAATAGAGGAACATTAAAAATAATCACAAGTGGGAAGAGCGTCTTTAGGTAAACAGATGAAATTATCAACTTACACAAGTTGTGCCTTTTTTTAAGTGCCTCTTCTAATGTGACTCAAACAAATCAGATTTAGGAAAGCTATAACAAGGGCTCAATTTCATTGCAGTCAAGTATAACAAGTATTTCCAAGATGGTTTCTATACTATTTCTTATCATAATGATCAACTTTGGCTATATAAATAAATAAATAAAATTTTTAATGTTTTGTTTTGTTAGTAAATAATCATTATAAATATCTAATATAAAAGAGAACTGGGCACTTTCTGCCCATGAAAAAAAGAATAGTTCTGTATCTTCTGTTACTGAAATACATCCCACAGTGTTACATGGGAATTTTACAGCTATTTCAGAAAATCTAACGTGTTTGTAAAGCTAAGAAATGAGAAGACTGAAGTTTAGTACTCTTTAATACTAGGGGCATGATTGGTCAAGTATTGTGAGAATGTGGTTATTATCATATGCTTATTCTTCCTGCCTGGCAAAAACAAGCCAACAACAAAGTAACCAAAAAACCCCAAAACAACAGGTGCAGCTCTTCCTTTCATTAGCTTCAAATATTCTTTTATTCCCTAAAGCAACTCAAACAACATACATATTGCTGAACTACAATTACTGACAAGATACTGCGCAACACAGTTGAACATACTACGTTACTAATGATAAACATTAAACTTAACAGCATTACTCTATGGAATGCTGTGGAATCCATTACTCAATGGAATGCTGGCCAAGATCCCCTGGCGCGCTGCCCTCAAAGACAAGGATGTTGAGGAGAGCTGGCTGCTCTTCAAGGATGCCCTCCTGGAAGCACAAGAGGTCTCCATTCCTCTGAATAAGAAAGTGGGCAGGCGAGGTAGGAAACCGGCATGGCTCAGCAAGGACCTGCTGAGAGAACTGAGGGCGAAGAAAGGGGTGTACAAGCTCTGGAAACAAGGGTGTGTCACCTGGGAAGAGTACAGGGATGCCGTCCGGACTTGCAGACGTAGGATCAGGGAAGCCAAGGCGCAGGCAGAACTGAACTTGGCAAGGGATGTGAAAAACAATAGGAAAAACTTCTACAGGTACATTGGCCAGAAGAGACAGGCCAAAACGGGCGTACCTACTTTGGTAAATTTAAAAGGAGAAATGGCTTCAACAGATGAAGAGAAAGCTGAGGTGCTGAATGAGTTCTTCACCTCGGCCTTCACTGGTGGCCAGGATTCTAGTCTCTATCACGTCCCTAAGTCTTGCACCCCCATACCTCTATGTGGGGACCAAGGAGGTAAATCCCTCCCCACTGTAAGGGTAGAGCAAGTCCGAGAGTGCCTCCTTAGACTGAATGAGTATAAGTCTATGGGGCCAGATGGCGTGCATCCCAGGGTCCTGAAGGAGCTGGCTGAGGTGGTTGCTGAGCCGCTCTCCATCATATTTGAGAAGTCGTGGCTGTCAGGTGAGGTCCCGGATGATTGGAGGAAGGGTCAGGTCACTCCCATTTACAAGAAGGGGAGCAGGGAGGACCCGGGTAACTACAGGCCGGTGAGTCTCACCTCCGTGCCTGGGAAGATTATGGAACAGATCCTCCTGGACAACATGCTTGATCACATAAAGAACGAGCACGTGATCCTAGACAGCCAGCATGGCTTCACCAGGGGAAGGTCATGCTTAACTAATCTTGTGGCCTTCTATGATGGAGTGACGGCATTGGTGGACGAAGGGAAGGCGACCGATGTCATTTACCTGGACCTGAGCAAGGCCTTTGACATGGTCCCCCATCACATCCTCATCTCCAAATTGGAGGGAAGTGGATTTGATGGGTGGACAACTAGATGGATAAGCAATTGGTTGAAAGGCCGCAGACAGAGGGTGGTGGTCAATGGCTCTATGTCCAGGTGGAGGCCGGTAACGAGCGGTGTCCCTCAAGGGTCTGTCTTGGGACCGGTGCTCTTTAACATCTTTATTAATGACATCGATGAGGGAATGGAGTGCACCCTCAGCAAGTTTGCTGATGACACCAAGCTGAGTGGTGCAGTCGATACGGCGGAGGGAACAGATGCCATTCAGAGGGACCTTGACAGGCTGGAAAGCTGGGCTCGGGTGAACCTGATGAGGTTCAACACGGCAAAGTGCAAGGTTTTGCACTTGGGCCGGAAGAACCCCAGGCACCTGTACAGGCTGGGAGGAGTTGTCCTTGAGAGCAGCTCGGCAGAGAAAGATCTAGGGGTCCTGATAGATGAGAAGCTTAACATGAGTCAGCAGTGCGCTCTGGCAGCCCGGAAAGCAAATGGGATCCTGGGCTCCATCAGGAGAGGGGTGGTCAGCAGGGATAGGGAGGTGATTGTCCCTCTCTACTCTGCTCTTGTGAGGCCCCATCTGGAGTACTGTGTCCAGGTGTGGAGCCCTCACCACAAAAAAGACATGGAGATTTTGGAAAGGGTCCAGAGGAGGGCCACAAAGATGATCAGGGGACTGGAGCACCTCCCCTACGAGGACAGGCTGAGGGAGTTGGGTTTGTTCAGCCTGGAGAAGAGAAGGTTGCGGGGTGACCTCATTGCAGCCTTTCAATACCTGAAGGGAACTTACTCCCAGGAGGGGTGTAAACTCTTCGAAAGGGCTGATAATAGCAGGACTAGGGGAAATGGTTTTAAGTTAAGAGAGGGAAGATTTAGGTTGGATGTTAGGGGGAAGTTCTTTACTAGGAGAGTGGTTGGGTCCTGGAATAGGCTGCCCAGGGAGGTTGTGGATGCCCCGTCCTTGGAGGTGTTCAAGACCAGGTTGGACAGGGCTCTGGGCAACCTGATCTAGTAAAGGTGTATGTTTGGTGGCCCTGCTAGGCAGGGGGGTTGGAACTACATGATCCTTGAGGTCCCTTCCAACCCGGATCATTCTGTGATTCTGTGATTCTGTGATTCTGTGATTACAGTGACATAATTATAACATCAACAAATTAACGGTAAGAGGTTAAAAATACAACTTGTTTTTTAATGTCTTCAAGTATACTTTATTCTAAAATATTCTAACTACCCTGTTCATAATCGTTCAGAATAAGTAGTCCTCTAAAAATAAACTACCCTTTTGTGTCTATTAGCAACGCTACACTTTAAAAAATATTTTAATATTTTAGACCAACACCCAAGGTTTATACATACATTTCTTCTGCACCTAATATTCTTACAGAACTTATTAAAACTTTATATGGATCCCTTAGAAATCTATTTTGCTTCTTTTGGGATATTTAACATTGCGAAGAGCGCCAATAAAATTAAAAGCTTTCAGAGTCCCAGAGCTCTTTTAATACAACAAGGATACTCAACTACTATCTAAAGAGAGAGAAAACAAGGCACAGAAGATAAAGCAATTTCTACAAGGGCATAATAAACCACGACCAACAATGGAGTAGCAAAGATGTTAAATTAATCCATGCCTTTTAGGACCTCTTCCATTTTCCACCCAATCACACATGAATATAAGAAAAAATTACTTTAAATATCCTCCAAAGACATCAAGTAATTATTCCAAAAATAATCCATCAAATTTTGTTCTGATTAAGCAAAAATTTAGAAGTGCAAATCATTTCCTAATAAAAGAGCTGACCAAAATTTCTCAGCATTGCCTGACACTCACAGTGATTTATGTAAACAAATAGACAAGAGCCCACAAAATATCTAATAGGATCAAATAAGTCCAGATCATTTCCAGTGACTTGCAGAGGTATTTTCTATAGACTGTACTGGCACGCTGCCTCACTGCAAAGCATTCAAGACTGTGCAGCTCTTGTCATTCAGTTCAGTATCTGTTCCTATATTTCATAACCTTTTGTTTAAGCAAGTTAAAAGTAATTTGTGTTCTTTGGCAGACAAAAGACACTTAATCTATCTAGGGCAATAGTTAAAATGTTGTCCTCAGATTCCAGACACTCTTTTAATAATGAATTGATTATGCAAACCAAAAGCACAAAAAACAACAACCCAACCTGTAACCAAATAACCCAAACCACCACAACACATCCCAGTGCCCATTCGAAAGATTCAACACAAAGAAAAGAAAAGAAAAGAAAAGAAAAGAAAAGAAAAGAAAAGAAA